>CM065594.1:73713634-73731529 GCA_033119425.1 Bufotes viridis | reverse complement strand
TTGACTTCTGCAGAGACCAAGCCTGGAATCTGCCTTTTGATGCAGCAGGAAACTCACTTCTTTGGTGAATATATCTGACTCGCGGAAAGTCCGGTGAATGACAAGTCCAGTGGTGAATGCAGAGACCGAGCCCGAATCTGCCTCTAAATGCAGCAGGAAACTCACTTCTTTGGTGAATACATCTGTCTGCGGAAAGTCCGGTGAATGTCAAGTCCAGTGGGTATTGCAGAGACCAAGCCTGGAATCTGCCTTTGATGCAGCAGGAAACTCACTTCTTTAGTGAATACGTCTGACTGCAGAATGTCCGGTGGGTGAGTGCAGAGACCGAGCCCGGAATCTGCCTCTTGCTGATGCGCAGGTCATCTGATCCTGACATGGTGGCCACCATGCCGTTGACTTGTGGTAGAGTCATCACCTCCAGCTGTATCCAATAATAATTGCAGGGACACAGTGAGACCCCTGCTCTGGTACAGTGATCTGCAGGTGTAAAAATACAACTAATTATGACTGAACATGGAGCAGCAGCAAATTACATATAAGTGACACACAATTTACTCCCGTCACTGTAGGTCATTGTAATCCTTTTAACTGTATTAAAATTGGGCCTATGTTTCTAACAACGATATCAACCCTTATCATTGTCATTGAATGTTATTCTTTTACTGGGACCTACTGCTGTATCCAACGTAAACAGAATACACCGTATAATTGCGGGCTGATTTCTTTATAGGGTTTAGGGCTCAGTTTTGCAGAAACTCTTTTCTGAAAAGTAAGGAAGAGATTCCTGTCCACCGTTGATTGCTTGAATAAGGCCTCGTCATAAGAATCTCTGCAGTATATAAGATGTGTATTTTGTGTTGTGCCCACACTGGTGATTACGAAGGGTTTGTCCAAAATGTAGAGTACATTTAATTTCGGCCACCCATTGACACCATTGTAATATGCAAGTGGTGTGCAGCCATAATACAGTCCCCAAAGTAGTCTATGGGGCCTTACTGTACCCAAGGGCATAACTAGGTGCAAAATGTGGAAACACCCCAAGCAACTTCCCCAAAACTTCTCCTCCCGCAGCGAGTCCTGCATCCTTCAGGAGGAGGAGTCAAGAGTTTACTGATTAATGGCTGATGAAAGCACCTCCACAGGCCCCTCCCTTATTAATGCCCCTCCCCTCCATCTACATGCTGCAGCGTCCTGATAGTCCTCTTCTCTCTGAGGGTTTGGGTCTCTGTAGTTTATAATCCTTTGTCCTTACTGTAACCTAATCATCTCTCCACGTACTGACCTTCCACTTATACACAGCTGCAAATTTGAACAGGCAGTGCTGCAGTGTAAAGCATGAGGGAGATACAGAACAGCAGACTGGGTTTATATGGAGACAGGACCTCCTATACACAATGCAGCTAAGCTGCAGTCACTGATCATAGATGTGCTAGATTCTTTGCAATTCTGGGGTCCAAGCAAACGTAAGTCAGGCTGCAACCCCAGAAATGCAAAAAATCTAAAGTAAAGCTAGCAGTGTTAGATTTTTTTGCGAATCTACAGTCGCGGGAAATTTCTGTGCTAGCACTGTACACTGTAATCCTAGGGCATGACAACTAACCGAACACCCATCTGGACCTCTTGGAGAGAGATTGTTGACTGCTAGACATGCCTGTATGACGCCCTCAAAGACATTTTGCTCAGTTGACAGTCTTTCAGAAGGGGAGCATCATTAGGGCTCATGCAGAAGAAGGTATTTTTTTCCGTATCTGCTCCGTTTTTCTTGCGGCTCTTATGAGGAACCATTCACTTCAATGGGTCCGCCAAAAACAGACATGACTCCATGTGCATTCCATTGGTGTATGATTGTCTACATGGCTGTTCCACAAAAAGGACAGAACATGTCCTGTTTTTGTCCGTTTGCGGACAAGGACAGGCATCGTTATGATGGATCCGCAAAAAATGGATGGTCGTTATGCGAATTGCCCTCTAACTAGGCTCTTCAGACCTAGCTGTCGGGAGCAGTGTTTATGTGAGGGCACGCCCACACAATGAACAGGCTCTGGACACACCACCAGTAGAGAGGATCGTTTGATCCACTTATAAGCACAGTTGTGCAGCACCCAGACATAGGTGGCACCTTCATGACACTCCCTGTCTCTACCAGGAGCGTGTCCAGGTGCCTAGTAGAAGGCTGGTGTCATGACGTCCATTATGTGCCCTGTCATTGACAGTCGGCCACCATCACTTTGCGAAGGAGAACCCCAGACTGCTATGGACTGGAACCGTATCGTCTTTTGTGACTAATCTAGGTTCTATTTGGGATCAAGTATAGAGGCCTCATAGTGAGCGCTTCAATCCTGCCTTTGTTGAGGGGCAACTCACTGCCCGCACTGCTGGTGTGTGATCTGGGGAGCCATCACATACAACAGTCGGTCACCCCTAAGTAGTGATACGAGGGACACTAACAGCTCAGTGATATGTGCAGGACGTCCTGCGGCCACATATTCCTCTCATGGCACGGCTTCCAACTGGCATTTTCACCAGGGTAACGGTTGCCCACACACAGCAAAGATTTCCCAGGAATGTCTTTGCCAGATTGCAACTGTTAAGGGATGTATATCTGACCCAGAATGCTCAGATCGTTGAGGTAAAAAGAATCCAGGAAAGATGGGTTGTTTTAGCAAAGTGTAGTTAGCTGAGACACTTTTCTTTAAAGTGTTTTGTGGGCCTGGATTTTTATGGAATGGTGGGTAGGTTAGTAGAGGGACCTGCTATTCCCTCCCACTCCAGTACAACATTTTCACCTGACCTCGAGTAATCCCAGGTGTAGATGCTAGGTTTATTACTGTGGCAATAAAGACAGGGATGAAATGCTCATTCAGTGTCAGTGCCAGGAAGCTGTATGACCTGTGGTGGCTATGCAAAGCCTGATTCCCCCTGTGCAGGATGTTTTTGTGGTACATGTGGTCCGCTGCCGGCATCCTCCATTGTATGCATTTTTGCTGGGGATTGCTGTTAGCAACGGATCACATGGGCAGGATTTGCTCCCCGGGTAGAAATGCGCAACAACATTTGGGGTCTTGAGCATCTTTTGCCATTTAGACCAATTTATTCCGTCATTGTATCTGTATATGTATGCCTGGAGGTGGGGCAACCTCAGGTTTGATGTGCCTTGATTTTGATCTATGGGTAACATTCAGGTGCACCTGGGCAGCCGGCGTCACAGTAGCCCGTTATAGTTTGGACTCACAGCCTTCTCCCTCCTCCCATAGTATGTGTGATTTCACGCTGGAGGTAACTGGGAGCTGTTGGCTGTGTGTCGGACTTTATGCACCTATCATAAACTGTCCATACGGCATAGGTAGGTTGGCATTAGGTCCCGTCCCACATTGAGAGACCTTGACAGGGTGCGCGGGCTCCGGTATGTTCTTAATGTAAGAATATGTTGACGAACTGTCTCATTTTTAATATCAGCGTGAGGGTTTAGCCATATATTGTCAATTGCATTTACAATTGTAGTGCACCAATTTCAGTGATTTGCAGTCAAAAGCAGGACAAACAATGTGTCTCTACATCAGCGCATTAAGCTGACACAGAGAGACTTACTGTACCTGAGTGCACAGAGCAGGGCATGGTGGCGTTACACTGTGTCGGTGACTGAGAGGGTGAAGATTCAGGTTCATCTGCAGACCAGAACTGGGGGTTCAGCACTGGAAATGAGGGGTTCACTTTACACCTAAAACACCTATTACTGACAGCACAGTCACTTCTCACCTAAAGTCATCGTTTCCGCAGAAGTCACTCTCATCATCCTCTACACTGTCACTTGCTAGTTGCTTGCAGGGAAATGAAATCCCGACTCCCGTGGCACAGGACACTAAAGTATCTCTGCTGGGCGCTAGGCAAGCCAATCAGCAGCAGTCTCTGCAAAGACTGCTAATGCTGATTGGTCAGCCCAGCGCCCAGCGCCCAGCAGCGAGACAACATAGAGCGGTAGCCGGGACTCCAGCACGGGTGCAGCGCTAGCCACTCATGATGTGCTGTGTAAAGGGGGCCCAGAGGACAAGACAGAGGAAGCAGGGAGTTGGGACGCAGAGCCTAATCCCCAGACAGGAGACAGAAGCAAGAATTAAATATAATTAGGAGGTGGGGCTTTTTCTCCAAAACTGAGCTCCCTTTCTCCAGGGGCCCCATAGCAGCTGCGTGATCTGCCTCTGTTGGAGGTACACCGCTGACTGTATCTTTCCATTTTAATTTTTTTTTTTTTCAGTAGAATCTGTATAAGGCTCCATGCACACAACCATATCCATTTTGCGGTCTGCAAATCATGGATCCGCAAAAAATATAGATGTGGTCCATGTTACATCCACATTTTTTATGGACCTGTTGACTTCAATGGGTATGTGGTCCTGAGTTTCTGTCAATACAACACTTTCCCTATCCACAGAATATCTGGGACCACCACTGATCATGAGAACTGGATCTGTCGCCCCTTACTAATGAAGTGGCAGGTTGAGCGTGCACATAGCTACTCTGTTCACTCTCTATGGGAATGGTGGAGATAGACGAGTACAATGCTCAGCTATTTCCAGAAGTCCCATAGACACTGAATGAAGCAGAAGGGAACATGGTTGACCTACCATTCTATTTCTTTGAGAACGCAGGATCCCCATTCTCATGATCATGGGGAGCCAGCAGTTCCCACCGATCAGATACTTATCCCCTATCCTTTAGGTAGGGGATACAAAAAAATAAGCTGAGCTATAAAACCAAGAAAGGCCATCACTATCTGATCAGCAGGGGTCCGACACCCTCCATCCAGTTAATTATGAAGATTCATAAAGAGGCTCAGACACACCACTACTTAATATACACTGACTTCTTTATTAACTGCAAGGTATCAAATGTACAGTAGATGTTCTCATTAGAAGTCAGGGCACTGGTCTTAAATGTGGCCCTGTTGATAATGGGCCTTTGACTCATGAAGAGTCAGGCTTTCAGCACTCAGGAGAGGAAAAAACCCCCAGTGGAGGAAACCTCTAGGGAACCATGGCTGAAGGATTGCCCTTCCCCTAGGCTGTGGAGAAAAACAATGGCACTTGACAAGAACGGTAGAATTTTCCTTGAATCAATGGTGAATGTCAAGTGCATTGACTTCTGCAGAGACCAAGCCTGGAATCTGCCTTTTGATGCAGCAGGAAACTCACTTCTTCGGTGAATATATATGACTGCGGAAAGTCCGGTGAATGACAAGTCCAGTGGTGAATGCAGAGACCGAGCCCGGAATCTGCCTCTAAATGCAGCAGGAAACTCAATTCTTTGGTGAATACATCTGTCTGCGGAAAGTCCGGTGAATGTCAAGTCCAGTGGGTATTGCAGAGACCAAGCCTGGAATCTGCCTTTGCTGCAGAAGGAAACCCACTTCTTTAGTGAATACGTCTGACTGCCAAATGTCTGGTGGGTGAGTGCAGAGACCGAGCCCGGAATCTGCCTCTTGCTGATGCGCAGGTCATCTGATTCTGACATGGTGGCCACCATGTCGTTGACTTGTGGTTGAGTCATCACCTCCAGTTGTATCCAATATTAATTGCAGGGACACAGCGAGACCCCTGCTCTGGTACAGTGATCTGTAGGTGTAAAAAATACAACTAATTATGACTGAACATGGAGCAGCAGCAAATTACATGTAAGTGACACACAATTTACTCCCGTCACGGTTGGTCATTTAATCCTTTTTCTTTTTTTTCTTTTTTTTCAAACAATTTTTATTGACGGAAGTAGATTGATACAAATAGAAATCATCAAGACACTTACAGAAAGCAGTGTTACAATATAGGGTAACAAAATCTATGGGTAATTTCATCCAATAACGGCATTAACACCAAATCAGTTCCTGATTTTTTCTCAATTGTACAAACACAATCTACACGTCATTTTCATTTTTCTCCCCAACGTACCCACCCCCCCCCCCCCCCACCAACATTGCTCCATGATATTACAGTTTCATGTAGTCTGGCTTGTGTCCTGCATCAAATCCAGTCGCCCCTCACCTGTCTATTTCCAGATTCCCCAGAGTACTTTTGATTTTTCCGTTTGATACCATTTGGTCGCCTTGAAAGGTGTCATTAATTCTATAATTTCCTCCCAGGAAAATGTATGACTAACAAACTTTTTCCATTTATGGAAGAATGCCTTTGCAGCGGCCTCCTTGCTATGTTCTATCTCTATCCTCTCGAAGGGCAATATCTGTTTCACTATCCTAAAATTTCTTCCACTGTTGGCGTAGTGGGATGTAGCCAATGCCTCAATAGACCTTTTTCATCGACAATAACATGACATGGATCCCTTGACATTTTACCACCTGTGTGGTGTTTCCTTCCGGATCTACTGGTATGTAGTGGAAAATGCATTGCTGCGGAGTGCGCTTCAGTTCAACATTCCATATTGATTTTATGAGCTCAATAATCTCCTGCCACACCTTCGCTACAGAAGGACATTCCCATAAACCATGTAAGAGGTTGGCTTTAGGTAATGCACACTTCGGACATTCTCTTAGGTAATGAGCCGGCGCATCCTTATATGACAAATCAAAAGCATTTGTGGCTTTATGTAGAATTCTTGAGTGCATCTCTCTCCAGGTTTCACTGCAAATCGCTTGGCGTACTCTCTCTAGCCCTGCCCTCATTTTTTGTGTTAACAAATCATCTTCCAGCTCCCTTTCCCAGTGTTTAAATACTGTCTTGCAGAGACCTATGGACTGTATACTCTGTACTCTTCTATATAGTTCAGCCAACGAGGTGGGTGTCTGGTCCCTCCCCATCAACCCTTCAAACCAGGCTAGTCTCTCTGAGTCACCTAGGGCGCTGGCTTGTTTTGCACAGTAGGACTGTATTTGGGCATAGGCCAGAAAATGAGACTGCGGCAATTGGAATTGGGATTGCACTTGGGACCAGGGGAGGAGTGTATGATCAGAAGGGGTCAACAATTGTTTGAGGGATGTAATCCCTTTGTCTTTCCACTTCTGAAAGAGAACTGACTGTCTCCCCACTGCAAAAGCTGGGAGGGTCCACAAGGGCATGTGTGGGGTTAAAAACATTGGCAACTTGTATATTTTCCTCACCGCTCTCCACGCGGCCAAAGTGTCTCGGATTATGGAGTAATGTTTTGCCGGTGAAGGCAAATCCTTCACCTTAGTGTGCAATAGTGCCACCAAATCCACGGGGCCACTAGTTGTGTCTCAAGTTCTCTATTAGAAAAATAAGACGTTTTCCAAATCCAGTCCTTCACGTGTCTCATCAAAGAGGCCAAGTTGAATTTTCTGATATCTGGAAGCTGGATCCCTCCCTCCCATGTAGTTAAACATAATTTATCATAGCTAATCCTGGGCCTTTTCTTTTTCCATAGAAACTGTGTGAAAGCCCTTCTGAGTTTATTTATATCCTGATGATTTATTAGCATCGGGATGGTCTGTAGGGGTAAAGGAGTCTTGCGAAGCTTATCATTTTATCAGATGCGAGAGGGGCAGAGAAGTCCATCTCTCTAGTTCCTGCGTGATCCTCCGAATCAAGGGGTCATAATTGAGGGAGTATAAGGAGGACGGCTGGCGTCCAATCTTAATACCAAGGTAAGTTAGATGTCCAGTGACCACTTCTACCCCATGGTTGTGTACGTCTTGTGGTCTGCTCCCCTGTAAATAAAGCAATTGGCTCTTACTGACATTTATCTTGTACCCATTGGCCGTTTCATAATATTTGAAGGTATCCAGGATTAATTTCATATGTTCATCTGGGGAGTCTAAGAACAGCAAGATATCATCAGCAAAACATATTAACTTGATTTCGGTGTTACCCACCTTTATACCCTGAAAGATATCTGAGCTTATTAGGTATCTCACTAAAGGTTCCAGAGCCAAGTTAAAAAGGAGTGGTGAGAGTGGGCATCCCTGCCGCATTCCTTTGGTTAGCTGGAAGGGTTCTGATAGAAACCCTGGGAAACTGACTCTCGCTTGCGGACCTCTATATAGAGCCTCTATCGCCTGCCTATAATGACCCTGAATCCCCACCGCATCCAGGGACCACCACAACCACTGCCAGTTGATGCTATCAAAAGCTTTCTCTGCGTCTAAGGACAACAGAGCTGGGTGGCCCCCGGAAGCGTGGTTATGGAGAAGACAATCCTGAACTGCCAATATAGTCCTTATGTTAGTAACTGCCGCTCTGCCTCTGATAAATCCCACTTGATGACGTCCTATCAGGTTCGGCATAAATTCTGCCAATCTATTAGCTAGTAACTTCGAAAATATTTTCAGGTCCTGGTTTATTAAGGATATTGGTCTGTATGAGCTAGTAAGGTTTGGATCTTTCCCTGGCTTCAGTATGACTTTTATGTATGCTGTTTTTCCCGTGGGCATAATATCTGACCGGTTCATTATCTTATTAAATATATCGGTTAGGGGTCTAGTGACTTCCTCTATTAACATTTTATAAAACTCTCCCGGGTAACCATCAGGTCCTAGGGCCTTCCCGTTTGGTAATATCTTTATTGTCGCCTTTACCTCCTCCTCCGTGACTTGGGCATTCAATGCTGAGAGAGCCTCATCTGATAAATGCGGAAGTTGGACTTTAGATAAAAGTTCCCTGGCTTTATTGCTATCCCATGGACCCTGTGTGTATAAGTCAGTGTAATTTTTGCAAAACATTCAGTAATTTTCTTCATGTCCTGGATCTTTTCCCTCTATCATCCAAAATACTGCCTATATGTTGTGTGCCCCTGTGCATTTTTGCTAGTGAGGCCAACATTTTGCCTGCTTTATTACCGAACCTAAAAGGGAAGCTGATTTACGGTCGAGGAACAATCTGGCCTGTACTCCCGAGTAGTGATCGTACGTGTGTTTGGCTGTGACCCATTTTATTTTATTTTTATCTGATGGATCTGTAAGGAATGTAGTATAGGCCTTACGTACCTCCTCGGTTGCTTGTGTATATTTTAGTCTGATTTTCTTATTTTTGCTGAGACATAGGAGATGATACTGACCTCTTAATACAGATTTTGCTGCCTCCCAAAATAATATATGGTCGTCTGCATGAGTCCCGTTATCACCAGAGTACTCCCACCACCACCCTCTCAAGTGATCTGTAAACTCTTCATCCGCTATCAGATGACTGGGAGTCTCCATATAATATCCTGACCTCTGGGTAAAGCATCAGCTAGTTTAATCACCACAGGGAGTGATCTGAGATAAGCATATCAGATATTTCTGCACCCTCAACCCTACGCATAAGGGCCTGTGAGGCCAAAACATAATCTATTCTGGACCAGGATTGTTGTACATGAGAGTAATGAGTGTATTCTCTCTCTATGGGGTTACAAAACCGCCAGACATCTACTAGGTTCGTGTTTTGTAGAAAAGGGTCAATTGTGAAGCCCCTGTTTGACATTGTGGACTGAATGTGTTTTAGATGTCTGCGGTCCTCCTGTGTGTTACTGACTGCATTGAGGTCACCCGCCACGAGCAACTGACCTCTACCCTCCTTAAGAATTTTAGGTGTCAAATCCCGAAAGAAGGTTGCAGGAGCAGAGTTTGGCCCATATACATTAATTATCGTCAATCTGCGAACCACCGTGTCAAGTGTCACCGATGCTAGGCGACCGTCATTAGCACTGTAACTATCTATGACAGTGCATCTCAAGCGCTTGTGTATTAAGATCAGAACCCCCGCTATGGACGCCGATCCCATAACCTGGCCCACCCAAAGGCGACGCATTCTCAAGAAGTCTGTCTCCTCTAAATGGGTCTCCTGGAGGAGCGCTACATCTACATTCAACCGTTCAGGCTGGGAACACACCTAGGCGTTTCTGAATCGCGCGTATGACGCGCATTTTACGCGCGTTTTTGGATGCGCGTTTTTGTAACTAAGAAACGCGCGTCACACGCGCGATTCAGTGATTCTCCCCTATGGCAACATTGTCCATAGGCGCGTTAAAACGGCCCAAAGAAGCTCATGTACTTGTTTGGGCGTTGGGCGTTTTACAGCACGTTCAAACGCGCTGTAAAACGCCCAAATGTGAACCATGCCCATAGGGATGCATGGCTTTTCACATGTTGAGCGTTTTTCAGCGCGTATGAACGCGCTGAAAAACGCTCAGGTGTGTTCCCAGGGTTAAGGTGACGGAGTACAGAGATTCGTTTTTGAGGAGCTCTCAGGCCCTTTACATTCCAGGTTAGGAGTCTCATACTGTTCCCACCTTTGCTATATATATTATTTGGGTATCTCTGGAGCCCTCCAGAGGAGACAGGACTTCACAACAAGATTGTGTGGACATTGCTTTAGAACCAACATGGAGCAGACCCTTGTAATCAACATTCAACATTCCCACCCCTCAACATTCTCACAACAAATCCCTTGTAAGAGGGACATTGAGATTGATACAGCATAAACATTTTGTAGACTTCACTTTTTTCGCCAACGTACGTCTAGTGATGCTGACATCCAGACCATTTACCATCCACATTATAGAACACTATATATTCATTAACTGCTACTCCTTTTGCACCCTCCTTTTTTTTTTTTTCCTTCCCCTGCTACTTCGCTCCACATATAGCTGCCTCCCACCACTGCAGACGTAAGATATCACTCTCACCCAGTCAGACACGCATCAGGAGCTTCCAATGATGAAAGTAATATGCATCTATAATGTTCTCACACATACCTCCATGCGTACATTTTAAATTTTTGTTTTTATTTATTTATTTATTTTTAAGTTTTCCCCTTTTGGTATATTTTTATTTTTTTTTCTCTCTGCCCTCTGTTTCCTCCCTCCCCTCCTGTCATTCACTCACAGAACCTTTGCAAAACTCAACCTCCTTCCACTGTCACATATCCTATGGCTAATGCCTTTGCGGCCATATATATGAGTATATAAGGTCTATCTTAGATTCCCACTAGGCTCAATCGACATCAGGTATGAACGAGTCACTATGCTACTCATCCTTCGCCTCTCATCTTCTTCTCATTCCCAGGCCGGGTTCTGTGCTGGTCCAGGGCGTCTTCTTGGGGTGCCGGATCCCGCGCTGGTCAGACTCGCTGGATTGCTCCTGGACGGACCTTGAAAATGGAATCCCTGGGGAAGGCCTACTGGTCCCTCTGGGGTTACAGCCGTCATAGTCCTCCTTTGCCTCTTCCGGCGTAGTGTAGGTGTCAATGGTGCCATCCGGTTTGAAAATCCGCAGGAGTCGCCGGATACATTAAGGCAAACTTAACTCTGTCTTGGGCGATTTGGGCGCATATTCCAGAGAAGGCTCTCCGTTTTCTGGAAACTTTGGCCGAGTAGTCTCCAAATAGCAATATCTTGTGGCCCCTGACCTTCAGAGACCGGCCCACTTTACGATATCTGGAGAAGAGCGACTCTTTGTCGGCATAGTTAAGATAGCGGGCTATAGTAGCCCTAGGTCTCTGGCTCTGCGGTGGGCTCTCTCAACGGTCACCGGGCGGGCCCTGCAGTCCTAATGCCTGTGGGATATCTACTGCGCAGATCTGAACAAGCTGACTGGGAGGAACAGATTCCGGTAAGCCCACTATTCTAAGGTTGTTCCTCCGGAAGCGGTTTTCCAAGTCGTCTAACTTGTTCTTCAGGGCTTGATTTGACTGCAGTGTGTCCTTTAATAAAGATTGCGCTCTTTCCAGTTCATCTTCTAGAAGCCCCACTCGTTGTTCAACTTCTTGAATCTGGAGAGCATGCTGCGCCACCTCCCCTGTAACTGTTTCAAGCAGGCTGCCACTGTGGCTTCTAGTGAGGCCTTAATATCTGGCGCCAAAAGCGTCGCAACTTCTATCGCCAGTTCTTTACACGGCATTTCTATGCCTCTTGCTAGTGGCTGGGAGTGGGGTATTAGGTTTGCTGGCTCACCATTTTCCTCCGTATCCAGTTGCGAGGAGGCTGGGAGGAAGATCTGGTCGGGCGTCTCCTGCCGTTTGCCATCTTGTGCTGGGATCGCGTCGCCTGCATATCCTGTTGAGGTAACGGTGAAGTCACTGGGGAACCGCCGCGCAGCAAAATTTTATCCATCCGTGTCCCCACTGGCACAGGATTATACTGAGGGCCGTTGAGCCCCGGTCTTGCGGCGTCAATCCCTGATTTATAGCTGAGGCGCGGAGCTGCAGTATCCTCCGTCTTCACATTGGCGTGACGGAACCGGAAGTCCGTAATCCATTTAACTGTATTAAAATTGGGCCTATGTTTCTAACAACAATATCACCCCAATATCACGTAAACAGAATACACCATATAATTGCGGGCTGATTTCTTTATAGGGTTTAGGGCTCAGTTTTCCTAATACAAATCGCCAAAACCCCTACTTTCTTACATACTTCCATAGTTAAAATTCTGGGAGCCATTGCTAAAGGTGATCTACATATCAAGGTCAATGGGAACTCCCCCTAGTGGTGACTGCAGGAAGTTAGGATTTTATCATACTTATATGCCATGTATCAGGCAGTTTGGATGCTTTTCCAGTAATGGCCACTGCTCTGCTCATCTTCATGGAGAATCTAAACCCTAAATTATTCTGTGCCATCACTCTGGTGTCTCCAGAACTTGGCATCATGTCTGTTAGTATTATGAGCTACTGTCATAAATCACATTACATTTTATGACTCCTGTAACAAGGATCTTACCTTATTTAGGGATCTTTTTTTTTATTCTTAAGACCAATACCTTCTAGCAGGGGTCACTGGTGAAGATCAGGAGATGGTTTATTCTGCGCCTCATTTTGTCTCAGACCTCTGGTAATCCGATCTGCTGCAATTGCCTCTTAACCCCAGACTGTTATTATTTCCAGTGGTGACCAGTGGATACCGCTGTGTCCAAATTATACAGAAAACACCATAAATAACAAAAATCATCAATATACCTAATCAAGATACAAGGTCTTATCGTGGATGCGGTCCTTATCATCTGATAGTCTGACACATGTTCCCGGGACACAACTGCCTGATAATTAGGTCTCTTAGACCGAGTTAAAACAATAAATTAGTACGCCCCCCTATTAATAAGTATAACTATAGACACAGTAAAGTTATGGGGCCCAGAGGCTAAAAGGCCAATGCTTGTGGGGTGTGATTATCCTAAACCTTCGGTGGTTGTCTAAGTACTTACTACACATACATATATTATCACATGAGAAGACATTATTACAATCAATACATGAAGATGATCAAACTTAGAAAAGTCACTGGTTACTTACCGATGCCCACAAGTCTGTGGGTTCTAGACCTGTACCGTGTGTCAGCGGTTGTAATCTGGGGTTGGGTAGACACTGCAGCTTTGGTGATGTAGAGGATCCAGGTCTGTTTTGGTAATATCAGGCTTCTGGAGACAAGTTGTTCTGTGCTCTCCAGGTATAGGCCATCTCCACGTGTGCTGTTCCCAGCTCCGGGCTTCCATCCTACATCGTTGGTAGATGAAGCGGACATGTTTTCTGCCACAGCTCTTTTGGCTGGTGGAAATGTCCCGGACTGACTGTCATTGGAGGTTGGTGCTTTCCTTTTAAGACTGGCTTTGGAAGCTTCACAATACCTTTGCACCCGTGTGGAAAACTTCGTCTGTGTGAAAGGGGCCTTACAGTGCATTTTCTGATTTGCATTTTTAGTTTGATTTGGTTGCTGATTTTTTCTTTAATCTGTATAGTTCCAAAACTTATGGGTCATATCTTTATATTATATGAAACACTCTAATACTTTAAATAAAATTACAGAATTTATGACGCAAATGCTGCAGAAACTCTTTTCTGAAAAGTAAGGAAGAGATTCCTGTCCACCGTTAATTGCTTGGATAAGGCCTCGTCATAAGAAGGTCTGGAGTATATGAGATGTGTATTTTTGTGTTTTCAGAGTGATTGTTGGGCTCCTGTGTATACAGTTATAGAGAAGTCATGCTCAGATGTCTTTGGTCAGGGGTGTACTATTCACTCTGCTATTTAAGAAGACATCAGGGTTAATAAACGTTAATTTTAATATTAAATATGTTTTCCCTAAGTCCTAACAGCAGCACAAGTGGGGAATTCTCCACTGTGAAACTGGTAGGACAGGTAGAATTTTTGTTGATAACATTCACTACCAAGCTAATCAATGATTAATAAATAAACCCACCCCTATAAAAGGGACGCCCACCCTACAACCACCGCTTTATTATCAAGTAGAAACCAAAAACAGGGTGGGAAATTTTTGTGCTGCTGTTAGGACTAAGGGAAAACAAATTTACATTAAAATTAACGCTTCCCTTTCATCCTTACCAGCAGCACAAGTGGGGACCTAGCAAGGAGAAACAACAAATTGGGAGGGTCCCATAAGTAAATTATATGTATTTTTTTTTTCTCTATGAGAGGGCGGCAGTTAGAATGGTACGTCCAAACGCCACACCCTCAGAGCACCTGGAGTCCAGGCGGTAGTCTTTAATAAAGGTGCTATGGGAGCTCCAGGAAGCAGCAGCACAAATCTGTTCTAGTGGGACTAAACTTCTTTCTGCAAAAGAAGTGGATCTTGTACTTGTAGAGTGGGCAGTTACAAAGGATGGAGGAGCCAACCCTTGAGCTAGAAAGGCTTCACGGATTGCCTTTTTCACCCATCTACTCAAAGAGGGTTTAGAGGCTTTCAGACCTTTGTTCTTCCCTAAGAAAGATAGCAGGAGATGTTCGGATATTCTATAGTCCGCAGTTCTGTTCAAGTAAATCCTGAGATTTCTTGAAATGTCCAAGGAGTGGAGAGCTTCCTCTTCCGGAGATGAGGGAGAGGGACATAGAACCGACAAGGAGATGGTCTGGAGATGGAACTTTGGGGACAAAGGTCGGTAGAAACCACAACAGGACACTCTCCTGGAGGAAGAGGGCATAGGGCTCAGCGGCCGCCAAGGCCTGAAGTTCTCCAATCCTTTTGGCCGAAGTTATGGCCAAAAGAAATGTGACCTTTAAAGATAAGAATCTAAGGTCTATATTCTCCAGGGGTTCAAAGGGGGGGAGAGTATAGCCCCTTTAGAACAACGGATAAATCCCATTCATGGATAGGTCTCAGGATTCTAGGTTTTAATCTTTCAGCTCCCTTGAGGAACCTCCTGAGTAGGGGGTCTTGAGCTAAAGATCTGCCTAAAAGGCAGAAAGAGTACTGTTATGAACTTTGAGCGTTGACGGGCTTAGACCTTTGTCCAGGCTATCCTGCAGAAATTGTAAAATAGCTGAAAGAGGAGGATCTGAGGGTACTACCTCTTTAACAGCACACCACTCAAGAAAGATCTTGTGAATCCTTGAGAAGGTTTTGTTTGTAGACTCCGCACTGGAGAGTGAAATAGTTCTCAAGACCTCTGCAGAAAGCCCTCTAGCTTCTAGTAGGGACCTGTTAATCTTTAGGCTGTCAGATTGAGTTTCTTCAGATCTAGGCAGGGATCTGTGTCCTGATACACTAGGTCCTGCATTAGGGGAAGTCTCCAGTATGTGCCCCGACTCATCTTCATGAGCTGGGTGAGCCAAGACCTCTTCGGCCAGAATGTTAGTATTGCAATGACCGGGGTCTGGTCTTGCTTCATTTTCGTCAATACACTTGGTATCATGGAAATTGGAGGGAATATGTAAGCCAGCCAGAACCTCCATGTTATGGCCAGAGTGTCTATCACCAGAGGGTTGTCCTCCTTGTAGAGGGAGCAGAATCTGTCCACCTTGGTGTTTAACCGTGTCGCCATCAAGTCGATCTCTGGAGTACCCCAGCAGAGTGTAATCTGGATGAAGATGTCTCTGTTCAGTGACCATTCGCCTAGAACTGGCAGACCCCGACTCAGCTGATCCATAAGTATGTTGAGGTCTCCTCTGATGTGAACCGCCGAAAGGTGGGATAGACTGATTTCTGCCCAAGAGAGAGTTGGAGCCGACTTCCTGGAGAAGAGGTTGAGATCTCGGCCTCCCTGTCTGTTGATATAAGTGACCACGGTCGTACTGTCCGAGCGGACTCTCAACGCTTTCCCATGGATGACAGGAGCGAAATGATAGAAAGACAGGCGTACTGCTTTCAATTCTCTCAGATTGGACGAGAGAAGCCTCTCCTGCGGACTCCATGTACCTTGTACTGGGTTATCTTCCAGATGGGCTCCCCAACCTAGAAGTGAGGCATCTGTGGTCAACGTGATCCAACGAGGTTAAATCAAGGACCTCCCATCTGATAGGTTCCTCCACCATCTGAGGGAGGAACGGACTTCGGCAGACAGAGAGTGAGTCTAGTCCAATCCCTTAGGGTTGCGATTCCAGACTGCTAACACTTCTTCCTGAAGTGGACGTAGGTGCCATAGGGCCCAAGGAACTGCTTCCACAGATGCTGACATGTGGCCCAACATCTTCATAAGTGTTCTGATAGACACTCGTCGAGAGAGTGATCCGTTGGGAGTCCACAATAAACCCCAGGAACGTCCTGGAGGTAGACGGGAGGATCTCAGATTTTTCCCCAATTTATTAGCCAGCCTAAGCGCTGGAGAGATTGGAGAGCCAATTGAAGATGAGATAGAAGAACGTCTAGAGTAGCGGCTTTTAGAAGCCAAGCGTCTAGATATGGCACGATTTCTAGTCCTTGAAGCCTGAGTTTGGCAACCACCGGAGCTACAACCTTGGTGAAGGTATGGGGAGCGGAAGAGATGCCAAAGGGCAGCACAGCAAACTGGTAATGTTTTACCACTCCACCTATCGAGAGCCTCCTGTAGAGCTAGATGAATGGGGATGTGAAGGTATGCATTCTTCAGATCTATGGTGATCATTATATCCCGGGATTTAAAATACTGACTAAAGATTGAATGGTCTCCATTCTGAAACGTTTCAGTCGTATGAAGCGATTTAAAGGGATTCTGTCACCACTTTTCAGCCCTGTGAGCTAAACATATGCTCATGTTCAGGGTCTCATTATGATTCCTAATGTGGCCTTATAAACGAGATCTGTGGCTTCAGGACTAGAAAAATGGGGGCGTATACTCCCAGCCCTTGTTCGTCAGGGGTACCTCCTCTAGGGCCCTCTTCTGAACATAAAGGAGGACAGCGTCCTCTCATATCGACTGTCTGGCATGAGGTAGGGTTTTGATTAACACAAATTATTCTCGAGGGGGACACAAAATCTGCCCTGCACTGATGTATTAGACCAGTTCAAAAACCATGACAGTGCCATCCACAGATCCCCCCATAACAGTGCCATCCACAGATCCCCACCCATGACAGTGCCATCCACAGTTCCCCACCCATGACAGTGCCATCCACAGACCCCCATGACAGTGTTTTGAACAAGGTCTAATACATCAGTTCTGGAAAGGCCAGATTCCAGGTACGACTAGATTCTGAGAATGCGGGACCGAACAAAACCAGCAACCTCAGAAAAAGCAACCGCAAGCGAAGCAGAGGCTGCGGAATAGCTGCGTCTCAGGGTACATTTAGCCCTGCGGTCTAACGGATCCTGAAGCTTACTCCCATCATCAGAAGGCACTATGGTCTTTTTGATAATTTGGAGATCGCCATATCGACCTTCAGAGGCGGTACCCAAAGTTCTGACTCTGACTCATGGAAGGGAAACATCAGCTTGAAACTCTTGGTGAGGACCGGACCCTTTTCAGGATGCTTCCATTCTGTTAGCATTAGTTTCCTCAAATTATCATCCACTTTGAAGGCCCTTGGCCCCTAGCGGTGGACGGTGGAGCTTCCCATTGCTCAACATCATGATCCCTTGATCGGATGGAGCGTAAAAGTCTTTGGGCAGGAAAAGATAGATGGCATCTCACAGGTGGCACAGGTTAAATGCTTCTGTTTGTGGGAAGCCTTCCCATGTTGATTGCCATCTGAAAAACACTAGAAGTGTAGTTAGGTACAAGTGGATATATAGCTCAATGCTGGCAGAGAGGGGG
>CM065594.1:71269340-71288129 GCA_033119425.1 Bufotes viridis | reverse complement strand
GTCAGTAGTCATCCCTCTGCCGGATGGCGAAAATTCGGCTGTCACTACGCAAACAAGTGAGCATGCATCGGGCCATTTGCGCAAGTGACTCTGAGGGACTGCATGCCTCCATCTTCACTGCATACTGCCACCGTGTGTCTGGGTCCTCTGCCTCGTCTTCCTCATCTTCCTCTTGCTCCTTTGGCTGCTCCTCCTCTTCTGTTACCTGTGTTGAAAAACCAACCATTTTGCTACACATTGCTTGTGCTCCAATGTCCTCCTCCTCCAGTTAAGCCCCACAGGGCTCATGTGGCCGTGAGATATAGGCCCCACGTCTCAATCCCTGACCAGCCACATTTACCAGCATCTTTTCCAGGATAAAAATCAGTTGGAATGCTGTTGTTCATCCCATAGTCCTGGCGACTGACCAATAAAGTGGCCTCCTCAAAGGACACAAGCAAACGGCAGGTGTCACACATGAGCTGCCACTGGCTAACATTGAAGTTACACAGGGGAGTACCTCTGTCCGCCTGTATCATCAAGAAATTGTTTATGGCCTTTCTCAGTTTGTACAGTCAGCCCAACCCATGGAGGGTGGAATTTCAATGGGTGGACACGTCGCATATCAGCCTATGTTGGGGATGCCATTCATGCAAAGTTTCCTGGCCATTTTGGGATGTCTTGCAGATGGGTGGAAGACTTCAGGAAACGCTTGACAACCAGATTGAACATGTACACCATGCAGGGCGCATGGCTCAGCCCTCCTTGATGCAGCGCCGACGCCATGTTCTTCCGTTGTCAGTCACCATGGTTCCAATTTTGAGCTGTCATGGAGAAAGCCAGGATTCAATATCTTGATGAAGGACGCTGAGCAGTTCCTTTCCTGTGTGACTCCGTTCACCCAGGCAAACTAGCTGCAGAACAGCATGACACGGCCGTGCCCTGCACATGTGGTATGCTGGAGGGACACTGTGAATTGTCCCCAGCAGTGGAGGCTGAGGACATGGTGGAGGATGAGGAGACAGAGGCGGACATTGTTGCAGGACCAACAGCGTGACAATGTGAAGCGAATCGGCATCACCTGGCCAAGTTGCTGGTTTGGCTTGGCAGGAACCGAATTTACCCCATGGGCCATAAAGGACATATATTGTCCTTGATTGTAGTTAAAGCTCCACATGTTGGTGCTGCCATGCACTTTGGCAGACACTGACAGGCTCAAGGACTGGCCCACCTTCTGTTCTACATACGTGTGCAGGGCTGGTGCTGCCTTTTTGGCAAAGAAATTATGGCTTGGGACTCTCCACCTTGGCTAGGCACAAGCCATCAGTTCTCTGAAAGGAGTAGAGTCCACCACTTGGAAGGGAGTGACTGCAGTACCAGCAACTTGGCCAGGAGCACGTTCAGCTTCTGCGACGTTAGATGAGTGCACGCATACTGTTGTCTCTTTGCAATCGCTTCTATGATCAATTGCTGACGGAATGACCGACTAGGAGGAGAAGGAGCAGGAGCATCAGGACCAGCAGATGATGGGAAGGACAGACAGCTTCCTTCGGCTGAGGTGGTGGAACCTTGACTGCCTGAAATCGGGTGTGTGCCACTGGGTGATCCAGCGGTTTCTGTGGCAGGCTGGACCACCACATTAGAGCCACTGGTTCTCCCAGGCCACATTATGGTGACGCTGCATATGTTGAGCCCACAGCATACAATACTTCTCTGGCTGAGGGAACAGAAAAGGACAGAAGCAGGTTGAGGAAAGGTGAGGGCACATGGCCTGCTTCAAGGCCATGCCAACTAAGGGTTGTGTCTGACGAACCCCCGACTGTTGGCTGGGGGTGTCTGATGTCACTTGCGACGAAGTTGAAGATCAAGTCAACCATTCAAGAACCACTGAGTTGCTGGTCAAGACACAACTGCTAGCTGACACTAGGAGCTTAGGCCTCTCGAAGTGACCCCTGCTGCCATGCCCCCTTACTCTGCTGCAACTTGTGCCTGCACCAGAAACATTTAGGACTGTGCCCCTCTCCCGGGGAAGGGCCTGTCACTTCACTGTCTAACATACTATTAGATCAAATAAGTAAATAAAAAGGAAATTAATACATGCCAAAAAGGGCTATAATTTTCTCACTTCACTACACAACGGCTAATAAGCCCTTTTTCTTTTTTCCCACTAATACACGCCCAAAAAAGGCTTTAGAACATATAACTACAGCCGTTAATGGCAAAGAAAGACTTTTTTTTGCCACTAATAAACGACAAATATAGCTTTCATTTTCTCACTTTACCACACAAGGGCTTATAAGCCCCTTTTTCTGTATAATATATAATGTGGCCCCCCTAATATAACTGCCTCCTCTGTTTTTTCTTCTATTTATATTGATAATGCCCCCCACCTCCATCGTGCCCCCAGTATGGCCTGCCTTAGGTCCCTTTCACACAAGCGAGTTTTCCACGCGGGTGCAATGCGAGACGTAAACACATAGCACCCGCACTGAATCCTGACCCATTCATTTCAATGGGTCTATGTACATGAGCCTATGAAAAGCATCCAGATGCAATGCGTTGCATCCTAAATGCAAGTAACATAGCAACAGTGAATGGATTTTCAACAGGAAGTAGTGTCTCTCTGCATGTGGCTCCAGGTAGTGGAGTGAGAACAGTCTGTTTGGAGAGGTGCCTGCCCTTGCAGAGCAAATTTCAGAATGCTGAAGGCCTTAAAATCCATGAATGTGGAGAAGATGATTGTCCTAGTCCAGGAGAGACCCTGCATTTGGGACACAAGGTCTGGGAATATCATGACCACTACAAAAGATGCTGCATGGTTGGAAATTACCCAGTATCTGTTTGCAAGTGTATGGGCCAAAACTAAAGACCAGAGTCGCCAGAGTTTGGGTAAGTGGCCAAATATGTGATCCTTGCTGTCCTCCCTAGCATAGCACATGTCATATGTTGTTGTCCTCCCTAGTACAGCATATGTCATACGTTGTCCTCCATAGCACAGCATATGTGATACATTGTCCTCCCTAGCATAGCACATCATAAGTATTCCTCCCTAGCATAGCACATATTTTTTGCTAAATTGCGCTTTGTTGTATTTTTTTTTTTAAAGTGGATGAAGTCAAGAATCGTTGGTGGAGCTGCAGGGACCAGTTCCGCAAAGAAATGCATTAGCAAGGCCTCAGTGGGTCTCGTCCACCAAAGAAAGGGACCTTCATCTCATGTTCCTGCATGATGTCATGGAGCTGCGTCCGTGAGTTAATTCTAAACAATGATCACTACATATAACAATATACTGGGCACTCCAAGGATATTGAGAAAAATAGTGAATTGATAAAATGACAATATCGAAAGTTTTTATTATTAAAACCAAATTATATACACATTAGTCTCCAGCAGAAATAAACTAGGGATTTGTCTCCAGTTCTCTATTGACCATCAATCCAACATGTTCTCCACTAGATATTCACAGGACCTATAGATATAACTCCTCCAATAGTCTGTCTGTTATGAACAATACTATTAATAGTGAAATATTCTCCTAAAATGACACTAAACGAAAACTAAATCCACAATTGTGCAGTCCAGCAATAGTTGTGCAAATAGCGTGCATGTGCAAATGAGCAAATCCAACTGTGCAAAAGCGCAATATATATCCAGTGCCTCCTTAATTGATCCAATGCCACCGTTTTTAGTTAATAGTGATGATAATTAATTGTAGTCTCAGTGTCCCTCTAAAATCAATCCAATAACACCATTTGTTAGTTAATGATAATGATAATTGATTGTCCAGTGTTCATATTTAACAGTCCTTATTTGAAGTCCAGCTTTTATAACTAAAATCCTCAGAGTCTCACCATTCAATCCTGCAGGTTGTATTAGCGGCGTCCCGCTATATTCCACATCAGCGGCATCCCGCTGCAAAACAATTAGACACGTGTCTCTCTACCTGAGTCTGCCGGCTGATACAGGAACGCTCTACCCCGGTATTGAGGTTCGGCTTTCAGGAGGTGTTTCACTTTCACTCCCGTTTGTTCAGCCTTCTCTTCTTTAATTTGCTGTAACACGTGGATCGCCCGACCGTAGTTCCAAAGTCCAGGCTTCCTTGTTCATTCAGCGTATAAATCGTTCCGCGGGGCATATACTTGAGAATTGGCGTTCTTCTGTATTAATGCACTATTCAGGGGTCCGACCAGACGCTGCTTCGGGCTTTGGTCCCCTTCTTCATACTGTTATAATGATCACTACATGTTTATCAATATACACTGTATGTCGACTGTATTGGTAATTTAATAAACAACAGTTATAATGGATACACTTGCGCTGCTCTCTTGTGTGCCACTCTTCCCTGACGAAAGAGCCAGACGGCCCCGAAACACGTTGGATGGTTTGTGTCCCACGGAGGCACCTGTAGGAACATAGTGACGTCACAGTTCCCCGCTCCTCAGCGGCTCCCGCGCACACACGTCTGCCACCGGCTGGGCGGTGTGTGCAGCGCTGTGGAAGAGGATCACCAGCCCAGCAAAGAAAAGGAAAAGAAACAAACAAAGAAGAAGTTTCCTTGACGTACCGACTATACAGAAAAACGAAAAGACTGAATAGAGCTGATCTCCCAGAATAAGGTAGGGAAACTCCGCACTTCAAAAGGAGAGGAAACAGTGTGGTTTACCGCAGCCAGCGCAGAGGTATCATTAATATTTAATTTAATAAACAATTTGTAAATTAGAAATGTATTAGTTGCCGATAGCCACTAAGCCGATTCCTCCTTTCATTTGCAAAATGAGGTGACCAACATTACAAGTGGAATCTGATTATTTGCTATGGCCAGCTATGACACTTCTAATTTAAACAATGTAATATGTAATATGTAATATGTTGGTTAATGAATGTAATACTGTGTGCTAAATGTTGTTTTTTGATGATGATTGTAATATGTGACTTGACTATTTTGTAAAAATGTTTGCTCATCTATTAATTTCCATGTTCTGTTATTTTTTAATGTGAGGAACAGAGGACAACCTTGAGGAGGAAACAGAAGAGGGCGATCTGCAGCACTCAAGTACCTGCGAGGAGGAGATTCTTCTTCCCAACCTCCACCAGAGAATGGTGAAGGACCGCGCACCACAGTGGCCTCTCGTCCTGCAGCTTCCGGGTGGATTCCCCCAAACCCCTCCCCCCACACACACACTTTTACTTCACAAAGCCGCAGAAAATGCCATATGCCTACAGCCGAAGCATTGGTCAATACGCAGATGCTAGACTTTTTGTCTAGAGCCCGCCATGAAGACCACTTTGAGCTGTATGGCAGGACTCTGGCGCCTCATTTGAGGAACCTGTCTCCAGAATGATTGTTGTGAATGCAAGCCGCTATAGGAATCGTCTCTGGAGGCGACAACTCCTCCTAATGACCCCACAGAAATATTTGTGGCACTTGAGAATTGGCGCCATGGGCACCTGACTGGTCCCCAGCCAATGCCAACTCCCCGGTTTCTCAGAGGCCGACACAATACCCTCCTCCAAGGGAACATTATGCCCCACAAAATCGGCCATATGGGCAACCCTATCATGGCGAGACCTCATATGCCCAGCCTGTTCCCTCCACATCACAACCAGGCCCATCTCAACACTCAGTGCCCGCATCCCAAACCACCTACCATGGCACTGAGTTTCAGGGTCCACCATCGCCACCTAGGCGTTTTTTCAATTTGTAATTTTTCTTTTTCTTTATTGTTTATTTTATTTGTTACCTTAGAAATAAAGTTGACGATTCTCTGTATAAATAAGCTGATTTTTTTCTCGTGCATTTTATTGTTCGTTTTCTTTAATATATACAGTTCATAATGATATTTATGTAGGACAAACACATTGAATAGATGAATATTTTGAAACGTTTATAATACATTATAAAATTTGAAATATTTTTCCAAAATTTACACACACAGATATAACATTTCTTAAAAACAATATTAATACATTTTTAAACTTTCTTAAACACATATTTCTTTAAAATAGATATCTGCCACCAAAATATCAATGAGTATAATGTCCATTATGCACAGGAAAGTAAACATAATACATATGGAGTTTATTGACATGACACATGTAATGATAGTGTAAATGAATTATGAATGAGGCCAACTAACTTTATTAATGATGATGCTGATACTGGCATATATATTGTTCTATAGTACATTATAGTAATGAGGTATTAGTACATATTTCACATACCGTGTTCTAAACAATATATGTCAGCAAAATATGTAAGCTCGCAACACACGTCAAGGGTCCTAATTATCTTGCGAGTCCCTAACTAAAAAATACAAAAACTAACTAAAAAAACACCATCCAGTTTGTAAAAAAAATAACAAAAATAAATATCTGGCAATTACAAACTTCCATGTGTCGAGTACTGCTCCTAGAAAGAGACAGAACCAAGGATGGACATAAAATAATCCGAAAATAACTCCGTCACTTTCAGTAGAATAGATCATGATATTCCAAGGTGGAAAGGGTCTCTTTCAGATGCCGACCTATCTACTTGGGCGTCTTCATCAGGCGTCGAATCATAGGTGCGTATGTAGTTGTGCAGCACTACACACGCTTTGATGATCACATTCACATTTTCGGGGGGCCAGCTGTAAGGCAGAAAGAAAAACATGTCATTTGCTAGAAAAAAATCCAATCTTTTCATCCAAACCTAGCCTAGGAAAGGGAAGCATGAGGTTGGTAGAAAGGGCAAACCCCTCGTATGGTATGGTATGTCCAGTTGGTTGGTCTGAAGTCGGTGGCACATTCTGGAAGCCCTGAAGATGAGAGCATCTGCAGAACTTCCATCGGACCCAAAATCTACAATTATTTAAACCTGTAGTTTCTGTCAGCCAAGGCGAATAAAACTACAGAGAAAAACTGTTTATAATTATAGAATCAGGAGTTTGGTGGCTTCTTAACCCATATGTGCTTCCCATCAAGGGCACCTATACAATTTGGGAATTGCGCCCTCTCCAGGAAGCCCTGTGCTATATCAAGCCACTGCTGCCTGGTTGGATGTAGCAGGACCGAAGCTTTTAGTCTCAACCAAATGATGGCACATGTAGCCTGTACCACGCCAGCAATTGTGGAGGTCACCATTCTGAACTCAAAATGTAAGGATGAAAAAGAATTGCCAGTTGCCAGATATCTGAAAAGAAAAAAAACAATCATGCGCTTGTACTCGCACATCTTCCGATCACGCTCCAGTGATGGAATTAAGGATGGCACATTGTCCTTGTAGCGGGGATCCAGCAGGGTGGCCACCCAGTAATCAGCAGTAGTTAGAATGTGAGCAACTCGGCATTTGTTGCGCAGGCACTGCCACATGTGTGCCAGGCTGCCCAGAGGCAACGACAAGCTGTCCTCTGTGTGAGGTGTATCGTCTGTGTCCTCTGTATCCCCCCAGCCAGACTCCAGTGATGCCCATGAGCTGCTTTGGGTGCCACCCTGCTGTGAACATTGTTACTCCTCCTCATTATCCTCCAGAACTGTGTACTGGCTGGAAAGTTTGGGTACCTGGCCTCTGTTGGTGCAGGAACCCACCCTCCAAGCCACTTGTGAACTCTTTCCAGCATGTGCAAGGTGGAGTTCCACCTTGTGGGCAAGTCGCATATGAAGCAGGGAGCAGGAAGGTCGAGTTACGCTGCAGCGCAGAAAGGCAAGCAGCAGGGTGAGAACGTCGAAAGAGCGCACAGGCGGCCTGCACTTTCTGCAACAGCTCTGACATATCGGAGTAATTTTTCAGGATCCTCTGCACCCCAAATTCAGCACATGTGCCAGGCAAGGGATGTGCGTCAAACCGGCTAGGCCCAGAGCTGCCACGAGATTTTGCCTGTTTTTGCACACCACCAGGCCGGGCTTGAGGCTCAGTGGCACCAACCACTCATTGGTCTGTTGTTCCATGCCAGTGAGCTGACCCTCTAAAACATTATAGGTGAGGGCCTGCTGGTGAGCTGACCATCTAAAATATTATGGTTGAGAGCCTGCTGGTGAGCTGACCCTCTTTAAAATTGTAGTGGAGGGAATATATACAATCAGGATGAGGAGGAGAAGGAGGAGGAGAAGGAGGAGGAGGAGGAGAAAACAAGATTCTACCATATACACTTTTTTTGTGGTGGAAAAGGTGCATGGGAAAACACTACAGTAGACTGAGTACATTATAAACAATACATTGAAATTGCCTTTATGTTTATCATCATCTCAGCTCTTCTCTGGTGGAGTTGAGAAGTCAGGGTCAATCCAGGCCTTGTTCATTTTTATCTGAATCAACCTGTCAGCATTGTCAGTGGACAAGCGGATACGCTTATCAGTTATAATGCCACCAGCAGTACTAAATATACGCTCAGACAAAACGCTGGCAGCAGGACGTGCCACGTGTCTCGCTTGGAATCCAAGTAGTTGTAAGGCATTGAGGATCATTTAGACGCTGACATGGTCTGCGATGTATTCCTTCCCCATCTTCCAAAACATTTCCCTCCTTGTAGCACTAGGCTTCAGGGTGAGGTTGCTGGCGGGGTGTCATAAAAGTGTCCCATGCATTATAAAGTGTTGCCCTGCCTCTGTTGGAACTGCTGTGTGTTACCCTTGTCTCCCTTCCCCAGTTGCCTAAGGAAGTACGGACTCTGCCGGCCGCGTTGTCAGATGAAAATTTTGGAGCAACTCTCAACAAGTGCCTTCTGGTATTGCACTGTTTTACTCGTCCTCTCCAACATAGGAATGAGAGATGGGAAGTTCTCTATGTAGCGGGGTTGAGAAAGGTGAACACCCAGTAATCTGTGTTATCTAAAATGTGTATAATGCGAGGGTCGGGGGAAAGGCAGCCTAAGATGAAGTCAGTCATGTGTGCCAGAGTACCAACAGGCAAGACGTCGATGTCAACTTCAGGATGACTCTCCCTCATCCTCCTTCTCCTCTTCTGCCCATCCACACTGAACAGATGGAATTAAAGTTCCATGGGTACTACCCTCTGTAGCAGAGGCAACTGTATCCAGCTCCTCCTCCTCCTCTTCCTCTTCATGGCCCAATTCGTGCTGAGAAGACTGAACTGTGGGTGGTCTGGCTATCACCCTGTGTAATGTTCTATCCCATTTCCTCGTCTGCAACATTCAGAGTGTCGTCCTTAATTGTGAGCAACGATCTTTTGAGTAGACACAGCAGTGGGATGGTTACGCTGATAATAGCTTTATGGCCACTAACCATCTGTGTGGATTCATCAAAGTTTTTTAAAACCTCACAGAGGTCTGACATTAATGCCCACTCCTCGCTTGTGAATAGTGGCAGTTGACTGAAAGGTGATGACCATGTTGCAGCTGGTATTCCACAACTGCCCTCTGCTGCTCACAAAGCCTGGCCAACATGTAGAAGGTAGAGTTCCAGCACATGTTCACGCTGCACAACAGTCGGTGAGCTGGAAGCCACAAGCACTGCTGCAGCGTTGACAGACCAGCTGAAGCTGTGGACGACTTGCAGAAATGGGCACACACGCAGCACACCTTCACTACTAGCTCTGCCAACTTGGGGTAGGTTTTTATAAACCGCTGAACCACTAAGTTTAAGATGAGGGCGATTGATGGGATGTGTATCAGGTTGCCGAGCTCCAAAGCCACCACCAAGTTGAGGCCAATGTCAGACACAACCATGCTTGGTTGTAGGTTGAGTGGCGAGAGCCACAGCTCAGTCTGGTCCCTTATACCCTGCCACAGCTCTGTGGCGGTTTGCTGTTTGTCCCCTAAGCAGATCAGCTTCAGCACAGCCTGTTGACGCTTACCCACAGCAGTGCTACACTGCTTCCAGCTACCGACTGATGGCTGACTGCTGTTGGAGGTGGAAGTGGAGGAGGAGATGGCGGAGGAGGAGAAGTGGGGGTTGGAGACAGTAACATAGCTGCTGGCGGAGACCCCAATGGACGTAGGGCCCGAAATCCTGGCCGTGGGTAGCATCTGTGCCATCCCAGGGTATGACTCACTCCCGGCCTCCTCAACATTCACCCAGTGTGCGGTCAGGGAAATGTAGCATCCCTGGCCACCAGCACTTGTCCATGTGTCCGTGGTGAGGTTGACCTTCCCAGTAAGTGCGTTGGTTTAGGGCACGGGTGATGTTCTGGGACACAAGCTGGTGTAAGGCGGGCACGGAACACAGTGAAAAATAGGGGCCGTTGGGGACTGCGTACTGAGGGACGGCCACTGACATCAGGCTGCAGATGGCCTCAGTGTCCACAAGCCTAAATGGCATCATTTCAAGGGCCAGTAATTTCAAAAGTTGCGCATTTAGTGCTATTGCCTGTGGGTGGGTATTTGCGCTTGCATTCTAATGCCTGTATTATCGACATTTGGATGATGCGCTGGGACCGGGAAGTGGATGTTGTTGCTGACAGTTCATGCGAAGGTCCAGGTGCAGGGCGAGGGGCATCTTGGCTTGCGCCTTCGACAGGGCATTGGCCGGCAGTGCGTAACACAGGGGAAGAGGAGGCAGTAGTGTGACCCACAGACCCAGATTGTGGACCCAGGCATTTAGCCCACTTATTAATGCCAGCAGCTAACATGGCTACTTACCTGAACCTTTATTGGCTGCTTAAAACCCACAAAATGTGTAGGGCGGAGACTCGAGCATTTCGCTCGAGCACATGCGGTATTCAGCCGAGTACCGCCACTTGCCGAGCATAGCAATGCTCGAGCCGATCCGATACTCGGCCGAGCATGCTCGCTCATCACTAATCGCTATAGGTCACCCACAGAATTAACAGCCAGACTAATTATTATATTTCTGTGTCAGGGGTGCAAAGCTGGTGTATTGCACCCACAAAAAAAATCACTATAGGTGTCCCACAGAATAAATAGCCAGATGAGATTCCTAACACTCTCCCTCATTTCAGATGCCTGCTTCCTGTCCCTGCACTACTCAGAGCTAATGGGATGTACTACACATGATCCAGCTTGTATAGAGGCTGGGTCACATGATGCACCTACCAATCATAGCCATGCCATTACTAGGCATGGCTGTGATGGCTTCTAAGTGCCCACAGCTTAGGGTACTTTCACACTAGCGTTTTGGATTCCGTTTGTGAGATCCGTTTCAGGGCTCTCACAAACGATCCAAAACGGATCAGTTAAGCCCCAATGCATTCTGAATGGATAAGGATCCGTTCAGAATGCATCAGTTAGGCTCCGTTCCTCCTCTATTCCGTTTTGGAGGCGGACACCAAAACGCAGCATGCAGCATTTTGGTGTCCGTCTGAAGAGACGGGGACGGATCCGTTGTCAGTGACACAATATGGTGCATTTGAAAACGGATCCGTTCCCCATTGACTTTCAATATAATTCAAAACGGATCCATTTTGGACTTTGTCATTTTTCTTTAAAGCTAATGCAAACGGATCCGTTCTGAACGTTTGCATTAGAGGTGCGGATCCGCCTGTGCAAATAAACAGACGGATCCGCACCAACGCTAGTGTGAAAGTACCCTTAAAAGTTTGTTGATTGGCTGCCCTGCAGCCTTTCAACAACCTTTATTAAATGCCCGAACACCGAACTCGAACCCGAACTTTTGCTGCAAAGTTCAGGTTCGGGTCCAGGTACCCGAACTCACAAAGTTCGGTACGGACCCGGACTTTGCAGTTCGGGTTTGCTCAACACTACTTATAAGTATTCCATGGTAATATATCTGGCAAGTTGAAATAAAATTTTACCATACAACAAGATTGGAACTCAATACATTATATTCAAATACACTTTAAAGTAAGGAAAACCGTTTAGCTACATTAACTTCCAGACCATTACCATATACACACAGGTGACATATCCTCATCATTACAGCCAGGATTAAAAAAACAAAACCCGATAACTTTAATATGGTCTGACAAAAAATTACTTGGTAGTACACCAAAGTACACTATAATAAGGGGCCAGGGAAAAGCACACACACGTTCTTACTGTAAATTTACAATATATAATACATATGTAATACTATTAAGTAGAGTTGAGCGAACCCGAACTGTAAAGTTCGGGTTCATACCGAACTATTGGATTTTTGGTACCTACTGTATAACCGAACATTTTCTTGGTTTTTATGGTGCTCATTGAAAAGATGCTGGGCAGCCAATCAACAAAGCATGGCTGTGATTGGCTAAGTGCAGCATGTGACCCAGCCTCTATATAAGTTGGAGTCACGTAGCGCAGCACGTCACTCTGCTGTTGTTAGTATAGGGACAGGTTGCTGCTGGTGCTCTCAGGAAGAGAATAGGAAACAGGCTTTGCTGAATAATATCTGATATCAAAATTGTGTTCACTTAGCGATCTACAACCCTTTTTGTTCTTGTAAGTGCAATAGGCATTTCTTTTTTAGGCCAGTGAGTGGTTGGTGTCGGCGGCCATTTTGTGCAAGAGACGTGCACTTTAAGCTGCATATGTGCCAGGGACAGTAATATAATCCAGTCTTTTTACTTCATTTGGCAAAATTTACCCATTTTTTAAGTGCACCAGCATTGCATATCTGCCAGGGGAAGGGAAAAATAATACTGTTACTGCGTTTGTGATTTTAGGGACCTAGGCGGTGATATTTTCACATTTTGTGCTGCATATATCCTTGTCATTAATTCTCTAAATACATCAGATTCTGGGCTTCTTTTTTTGTGTGCTAAAAAGTAAAAATTTGCTCTGTGTACTATATTTGTGATTGTGATAAATATAATCAGTAAATCCATCTGTTTCACTGGGGTAGAAAAAAATCGATTTTTTTCCCTATAAAGTACCTTATTGCCTTGTACTGTAAATCAAATAAAATCTGTAAATTCCACTGAGACATTGTGGGTGGAAAAAACACATACTTTTTGGCACAAAGTAAATTTGTGGCCTGCTCTGTACTACTGCTAGTGAAAGAATTTCACTTGCATCTGTCAGTTTCATTGGTGGGTGAAAAAATCATGTTTTGTTGAAACAAATTCCATCCTCTGCCTGCACAGGCAATCTGATCGTGAACAATAATCTGTCAATTCATCTGTTTCACTGGTGTAGGATAAATCCTCTTTTTTTCCTATAAAGGACCTTTTTGCCTTGTACTGCAAATCAAATAATGGTGATTACACTTACCGCTAATCGGATTTTCCTTGCCCCACGACAGCACCATAGAGAGAGGGATCCACCCCCAGGGACAGGAAACCTACAGAAATAAAAAGGTGAAGCCTCCAGTCTCTACCCCTTCAGTGGTTTTCAGAACAAAAGAGGGACTCCTACATAGATTAGTAATTCCAAAATAACAACAATCTTAATTTCCATCACCAACCAAGCCCTTATATATTTTTTTATTTATTTATCTTTCTTTATATACCATCACCAAGAACCAGAGGGTGGGAATAAGGAAGGGTGCTGTCGTGGGGTCAGGAAAATCCAATTACCGGTAAGTGTAATCATCATTATTCCCCTCCCCCACGACAGCACCATAGAGAGAATTACAGAGAAATAGAGCCCTTCCTAGGGAGGGACCACTGCCTGTAGACCTTTCTGCCAAAGGAAAGATCAGAGGAAGAGTGCAAGTCCAAGCGGTAGTGACGGAAGAAGGTACAAGGAGAAGAGCACGTGGCTGCCTTGCAAATCTGTTTAATAGATGCACCTGACCTTTCAGCCCAAGAAGTAGAAATAGAACGTGTAGAGTGAGCTTTCCCCGAAACAGGTGGAGAGAGATCGGCCTCCAGATAAGACTGAGCAATAGCCGATCAGAGCCATCTGGATAGGGTACTTTTGGTAGCCTTCTTCCCTTTATAAGACAAACAAAGCAGAAGACTTCCTCCACTCCTCAGTGTTTCTGAGGTATTGCAAAAGGAATCTGCGAACGTTCAAAGTATGGAACTCCGCCTCTTTAGGATTTTTAGGATGGTCGCAGAATAAGGAAGGACTATTTCCTGAGATCTATGAAATTTGGACTGCACCTTAGGTAGAAAGGCTGGATCAGGCTAAATGATGATCCTATCCTCAAGAATATTGGTAAATGGGGGATTTATGGAGATAGCCTGCAACTCAATGATTCTCCTAGCTGTGGTAAGGGCGGTTAACAGAACCATTTTGAACGTAAGCATTTTGATAGATAGACTCCAACGGTTCAAATGTCGGATGTGTCAGTGAGTTAAGTACTAAGTAAAGATCCCAAGAGGGCATCTTAGGGGTTTTAATCGTGGTCATCCTGTCTACCGCCTTAAAGAATCTAATAACCAAGGGATCTGCGTCAAGATTTTGTTCCAATAAAACTGACAAGGCTAAGATCTGCACCTTAAGGGTATTTTTCACCAGACCCAAGGACAGCCCTTTTTGTAGAAATTCTAAAATCTGGCAAATGGGCATAACCGAAGGAAGATTATTCGGATCTAGTTTACCAAACTCTATGAATTTCTTCCAAGTCCTGGCATATATAGAAATGGTTACAGGCTTTCTACTTTTTAACAATGTAGAAACCAGCTCCTTAGAGAAACCCTCCTGATTAGTAATCTCCTCTCAAATTCCATGCAGTCATATGGAGACCACCTACTGCTGGATGTTGAACCGGACCCTGAGATAACAGATCTGGAATTTCCGGTAAAATCCATGGATCTGATATCGACATTGTACGTAGAAAGGTAAACCATGCCCTCCTGGGCCAGAACAGGGCAATAAGAATTATCCTCGCTTTGTATCTCCTGATTTTTTTCAGGACTGCTGGTAGTAGCTGGAAGGAAGGAAAAGCATATGCAAGGGGAAAATTCCAATCCAAGAGCATGGCATCCACTCCATAAGGAAATTCCTTGGGATTCAGAGAGCAAAATTGGTTCACTTTTTTGTTCTGACTGGACACGAACAGGTCTTTCACCGGGACCCCCCAGGCTTCTGTGATTTGGTTGAATATTATTTTGTTCAGGGAATCGGCTTAGGAAGTCGCCTAAACATTCTCCTTGCCTTTTATATGTAGGGCTGAAACATAGCTGACCCACCCTTCTAGTGTTTCCAGCAATTTTCTTGCCTCCCATCCCAGGGTAGATGATCTCGTTCCCCCCTGATGATTCAAGCATGCGATTGCTGCTCGATTGTCTGAAAGGATTCTCAGATGGCCCATCCCAAGAAGGGATCTTGAAGCTTCTACCACAAGTTTCACCACCACCAGTTCCTTTCTGTTGGATGAGAATGTCTTTTTATGCAGACCATGGACCCTAAAAGTTGAACCCTAGGACATGGGCTCCCCATCCCCAGGGGCACGCATCTGTTGTCAAGACTATTGGGTCTGGTTAGGACCACGGGACTCCCTGGACTAAATTGTTTCTGTCCAGCGACCAGGACAAACTTCTTATGGTTGTCTGAGAGATCTTTATCCGGACATCTAGAGCTCCTCTGAATTTTTTGAATGCCGACAGAACCTCTGCTTGAAGTTGACGGGTATGTAGTTGAGCCCATTCCACTGCTGGAGTGCAGGAAACTAGAGACCCCAGAACTGACATTCCCTTCCGTAGGGTTAGGGAGGTGGAAGAGAGAGAGCTGATCTGACCCCACACTTTTGCAATCTTTTCTTCTGGGAGGTACACTCTCTGTGTGTCTGAGTCTAGAAACAGACCCAGGAACTTTTGTCTTTTTAACGGTTTTAACTTTGATTTTTTGTAATTTATTATCCACCCTAATTCCCCACATGTCTGCACTATTGTCTGCACCGCCTTTTCGCAACTGCGCTGGGACTCTGTAATGATCAAAAAGTCGTCCAGATATGGCACGACTAGAATGTCCTTGAGCCTGATGTAAGAGATCGTTTCCGCTACCACCTTCGTGAATATCCTGGGGGCCATTGACAGCCCAAATGGTAGAGCCTGGAATTGGAACTGCTGAATGCGGCCTTCCAACTGAATCTCCACTCTGAGATATCGTTGAAATTCCTGGTGCATCGGAACATGGAAATAGGCATCCTTTAAATCCGAAACTGCAATGAAACAATGAGGAAAGAGCAGCTGTACTGTATTCCTCATGGTTTCCATTTTGAACCTTTTGAACACCAGTAATTTGTTTAGATCTCTCAGATTGATGATCGTTCAGTAAGAACTGTCTGGCTTGGGGACTAGAAATAGACGGGAAAAGTAACCTGTGGACTGATCTTCCTGGGGTACCGGAATTAAGACATCCTTTGCTATAAGGTCCATAACTTCTTTTATGATTGGAAAACAGCCTTTTACACGAGAATTTCTTGTAATAATGAACCTTTGAGGAGGCAATGATAGAAACTCTGGTTTTAGATCTGACCGAATGATGTCTAGAATCCATGGACCTGCCACCTGTTCCCAGGCTAATAGGAAGAATTTTAATCTTTCTCCCATCTTTAACCTGGCGTCATTGTTGGGACCACTTTTTATTTGTTGAGGAAGAGTTTCCAAAGAAAAACTCTCTTCCTCCCTGGTTTTTGGATCTATACCTCTGGTCTTTATCCTGAAAGGACCTTTTCCCCGAGTTGTTTCTAAAGGGACGAAAGGACCCAAATACTGCCGATGTATTAGCCACATCTCCTCCACTCCCACTCTTAAGCCAGAGGGCTCTCCTGGCAGAGTTAGTCAAAGACGCTGACTGGGCGCTGAATTTTACTGCGTCCACAGAGGCGTCCGTGAGGACGGAGGATTTTAGGAAGGATTCTGCTTTTTTGTCTAATGGGTCCTTAAGCGCACCAGTATCCTCGAAAGGAAGCAAGGATTTTTTGGAAACTTTAGATATGGCTACATCAATCTTAGGGGCTTTCCCCCAAGTTCAACAAATTTCCTCCTCAAAAGGATACTTGCGCTTGAAGGACCTTGTGGTGAAATCCTTCCTACCAGGCTTTTTCCACTCTTTTTGAATTAAAGCAGTCATACTATTATGTACGGAAAAACAGCGCCCCTTCCTTTCTTGCAACCCCTCAAATAAAGAGTCCGCCACAGATTTGTCCTCCTTGACGTCCTTAATATTCATTGTGGATTTTATGACCTTCAAAAGTCTATCCGTATCTTCGGGGGGAATGAAAGGATCTTCCCATACTTTCCTGATCTGAGGAGGTATCAGAATAGGAGGATCCCTGGGGGCTGTCAGTATCATCAAAGGAAGGATCTTGTGATATAAGCCGTGACGTGAACTTCTATCTTTATCCAAACTTCTTGATCTTTTGGTGTTTTTTTTTTACCTCTATTTCAATAAGAGATTTAATATTTTCTAATAAGGACAGAGATTCCTCTGAAATGGTTCTATCAATGCATCCTTGACATAACTGTTTTTTGGAAGAGGAGGATAACGGCACTCTGCACAAAGCACATTCTTTGTTTTTTCTTTTTGCCAGCATTTTCTTAGGCTTCGGCTGGAAAAAAGACAATACAAAGGACCTAGTGAGACAAAAAGTCACCATACGGGTCACTTACCAAAGAAAGATCACCAGTACCAGTAAGGGAGCCGCCATTTCTTTTTAAACGGAGCCTTGTCTTTTCTCGTCCTCCATTTTTAAAGCTGAATCGGAGTTAACTAAGATTCGGAAACATACATTAAAGGGATTCTGTCACCTCAGTATAGACTATTTAAACTTTTAAATCAGTCATGCGCCACAGATTACCTTGAATTGGCTTTGCTGTTCTATACTGCAGTTTCATTGGTGGTTGAAGAAATCATATATTTGGTTGAAATAAATTCCATTCTCTGCCTGCACAGGCAATCTTATAGTGATCAATAATCTGTTACCGTATTTTTCGCCATATAAGACGCACTTTCCCCCCCCCAAAAGTGGGGGGGAAATGGCAGTGCGTCTTATATGGCGAATGCTACCATTTTCCTATAGTTAAAGCTGATACATCGCACAGCATGCGATGTATCAGCATGGAAGGAGGAGGGGGCGGAGCATGGCAACACGCGGCGGGCGACCCGCCGCTAACAGCTTGACTGCTTTCATAACATTTTTAATCTTTAGTCATGTCCCTTATTCTCTATAATCCCAGTACAGTAGCGCTCTGCTAACCTGCTATACAGATCCTCTAGCAGGCAGAGCAGTGCAGCGGCAGGCTGCTGTGTAACGCCCTCACTGACGGTCATCTGCCTGCTCCTCCTGCTTCATTCATAAAGTGAAAGGAGCAGGCAGATGACGCCAGTGAGGACGTTACACAGCAGCCTGCCGCAGCTCCGCTCTGCCTGCTAGAGGATCGGTATAGCAGGTTAGCAGAGCGCTACTGTACTGGGATTATAGGGAATAAGGGGACATGAATAAAGATTATAAGTGTTATGAAAGCAGTCACGTTAGCGGCGGGCCGCCCGCCATGTGTTGCCAGGCTCCGCCCCTAAGCAGTCACTATGGGCCAGATCTGTGGATGAGCACTTTGATGGGGGCATTGATGAATGACACTGTGATTGGGTGATCTGTGGATGACACATATAGCATAAGATGCTATATATGTGTCATCCACAGATCCAATCCATTACAGTGTCATTCATAAATGCCCCCATCACAGTGTCATCCACAGATCCCCCCATAACAGTGCCATCCACATCTCCCCCACATAACAGTAAAACGTGGAAAGAATACCAGCACTCCTTAATCCTCAATAATCTTCTTTTATTCCACCAAAAAACGACAGCAACGCTTCAACCCGAAGGTCTTTATCAAGCTCAACCATACAATCACATAGTGCCTTTAAATAACCCCCAATCTCTTCTGATTGGTCCCCTACATTCATCACTTAATTAACACTTTAAAATGTGTCCTAAAACCAAAATTTTCACTTATCCCAATACATCGAGCACACTAGCACACTATACATATTCAGCACTGATCACCATAAGTTCCACC
>CM065594.1:71046388-71268840 GCA_033119425.1 Bufotes viridis | reverse complement strand
AAAAAAAGGAAAAAGGAGAAGGGGAAAAAAAAAAAAGAAAAAAAAAGGGAAACGAAAAAGGGGAAAATATGCATCCTAAAGTACGGAAATCAGGGGGGTTCTCATTGCCGAAGGGAGGGGCAGGGGTAGGGGGCAGCCCCCAGTCCTGGCTAGATACGTTTTTGAAGACATCTCCATCCAGGACTAGAGGTGGGTCTCAAAAATCGGTGTCACAGCCTGAGGTGGTTGAAGGTACCTTGGCCCACACAATACAGGATGCCTCTTCGATAATGGCGTCTCAGACTGAGGGTCTGGACACTATTAATAATAAATTGGCAGATATATTGAGGGTAGTAAATGCCACTAATACCACAGTGGCAAATCTCACTTCCTCCCTTCAGGTGGTTCAAGGTGATGTCACGATAATAAAAGATGAGGTTACAAAGCTTAGGATGAGGGTGAGAGATATGGAAGTTGTGGTGTCAACTATTACATCGGAGAACAATTTAATTAAAAAGAGGCTGTAAGAAATTGATCAAGATCGCCTCTGGCTTAGAAGAAAGGTTGTAGAAATGGAGGATAGATCCCGTAGATATAACTTGAGAATTATTGGATTTCCGGAGGGAGTGGAACAGGATAATGCAGCCTCCTATATCCAGAAATGGCTAATTGACAATCTTGGCCCAGACCATGATGCCACAACGTTCTGTGTGGAAAGGGCTCATAGAATCCCCTTTAAAAAACCCCCTCCAGGTGCCCACCCCAGGGCTTTCTTGGCTAAGCTGGTCTGCTCGAAGGATCGGGACTGGGCGCTGAGACGTAAAAGAGAAATCCCTGATATTACATACAACGGTAACCTAATATCGATATATCCTGATTTCTCCCGAGAGACTCAAATGAAGAGACGCGCTTTCTCAGAGGTTAAAAAAAGGCTTGCCCAGGCTAAAATGAAATACTCACTTGTGTTCCCGTCCAAACTTAGAGTGGTATATAATGATTCGGTTAGATTTTTTTTGGCCCCGTCTGAGGTCACTCAATGGCTTGATTCATTGGGTGTGCAATAACTCACGTATAGGTAGTTTTGAGGTAGGGGGTTCGGGGGGGGAGACTGATGGGGGGTTTGGATGGGATTTGTAAGAGGTTAATGGAGACAGTGTGTTCACCATTAATCAAGTGGTGGGGTTTTCAGGGAGGTGGGGGGGATAGGGCGGCGGGGTGGGATTTCGCTGTTATCGTGGGTCCCTCTAGTGCACGTTCTCCTGCTCATGTTTCTTTTTCCTGGGCGCTTATATAGAAGATGTGTAACGTTTTGATTTGGAATGTGAGAGGATTGGGGGACAGAGTTAAAAGAACGATCATCCTGGATCAGGTTACACGTCATTTGCCGGCATTTATAGTATCGTTGGAAACGCATGTGATTGAAGAGAAGCTCTATACTTTAAAAAGAAGGTGGGCGGCTCTTGAATATCATGCGTGTTATTCCTCATATTCACGAGGGGTAAGTTTATATGTCCATCGTGGAATTGACTTTAGACCACTTGATAAGATGATAGACAGAGAAGGTAGATTTATTTTCTTACACGGGTTGTGGAATGGGCAGGAGATTATCTTCACCTTTATAATATATATACCGCCACCATATAGTTCGGAGGTTTTTGCTATCCTCTCTAAATTTCTCTCTAGTAAAAATTACTGCCCTCTGTTCGTTGCCGGGGATTTCAATTCTGTATTAAATCATGATTTGGATAGGGCCTCCACCTCTGCTGAACGTGTTCAGGCCTCTTCGCCTCTGAAAGCCATATGCCAGGAGCTGGCGCTGGTTGATCTCTGGCGCCACCTCTATGGGAAAAAAAAATATTTTCTTGTTTTAGTAGGTCTTATAAAGCAATGTCACGTATTGACCTGGTCCTTGTTAGTCGGGATCTTATCAATCGTATTGTCAAGATGAAATATGAGCCGCATGGCGTGTCGGATCACTCCCCGGTTCTGGTTAAGTTTAGAGAGGTGGAGGCCACATGTCTGAATAGGCCTTTTAAATTGAACCCGCATTGGTTGGAGGTGATACCAGACCAAAGTGCTATTGATACTTACATTGAGGAATTCTGGCAGATTAATGTAGGGACTGTAAATATACATTTTGTATGGGATGCCTTAAAAGCATATATTAGGGGAATATACTTTTCTAGAATTAGTAAGTTCAGAGCGGATCTTCGCCAAGAGGAGACGGGGCTGCGGGAAAAAATTACTTTTCTGCAGGGCCTAGTAGCAAACCAGCATAATGAACATAATATAGAACTGCTAAAGGAGGCAAATTTACAATTTAACACATTTGTGTATAAAAAGGCCCAACATAAATTGCTGTTTCAAGGACAGAACCTATTTTGTGAATCGGGAAAAACGGGTAGGTTTCTTGCCCGCCTGGTTGCTGGTCAAAAAGGTACAACAATTATAAGGGAAATTAGGAACTGTAAGGGTAAGAAGGTGAGGTCTTTAGACCAGATTAGGGAGGTGTTTGAGAAGTTCTACGCTGATTTATATCAATCAGAGGCGATTGGTAATTTAGAAGAGATAGATCATTTTCTCCAACAATTGGGGTTACCTCAATTGGAACCTCAATTTAGAGCCGCTTTGAATTCTCCTATCACTATGGAGGAACTGCGGTTAATCCTCCCAAAGTTGAGGAATAACTCCGCGCCAGGTCCGGATGGCCTCCCGTTTGAACTATACAGGCATCATGCTAACTCACTTCTTCCTATTCTCCTGCAGGTCCTGAATGAAGCTTGTATCTCTGGCTCTTTACCTCCTTCGTTTAGAGAGGCAGTAATTATATTAATTTTAAAAAAGGACAAGGATGAGTCTGAGGTGGGGTCATATAGACCAATATCCCTCCTTAATACAGATTATAAAATCTTTGCAAAAATTCTTGCGGAACGCTTGAGCCGGATTATTTCATCACTAATCCACCCGAATCAGACAGGATTTATTCCTGGGAGACAGATACAGACAAGCGTATATAGGGTTCATTTGAACTTGTTGCTGGGTAGGGCAGGAGACCGCTCCATCCTGTCTTTAGACGCCGCGAAGGCGTTTGACAGGATGGAGTGGTCTTTTCTATGGCGCACCATGACCCATTTTTGCTTAGGAGATGAGTTTATTCTTATGACTAAAATGTTGTATGATCAGCCCTCGGCATGTATTAGTATTAATGGAGTTTCTTCTTCCCCTGTAAGTATGCAACGTGGAATGAGACAGGGGTGTCCCCTTTCCCCTCTTCTTTTTGCTTTATTTATTGAACCTTTGGCTTCTAAAATCTGGCTGGATAAATCTATTGAAGGCTTTGGGGTTGCGGGAGTGTGCGATAAGATAAGTCTCTATGCAGACGATATGATTTTATTCTTGGACCAGGGAAGGAAAGTTCTCTCATATGTGATAAACACTATAGAGGAGTTTGGCAAGTTGTCAGGATACTTGATTAACTGGTCTAAGTCATCGCTCCTCCCACTTAACCGCAAGGCTGTAGATATGGGTACGGGGGTTCGGGTTCTTACTGTTAGTGCATTTGGTTCTTTAAAAAGTCCTTGTAAGATTTCATTCTGAACACAATTACAAATGTACACTAAATTCCCTAAAAGCCTTTACAGCATTGGGGGTTGAATAATTTTGAACACAACTGTATATAGAGAGTATTCATATCTCTCTAGACCCATATAAAAATATTCGAGCAGAATACGACATATAATATTTCTTGAGATAAAAAAACTGAGAATTGACCAAACATTCAATATATTATTTATGGTATCTATGGTATCCATATAAAATATGTAACATTCTCTAGATAATGGACACTGTAACTTATGAGTCTTTTAAGATTACAAACTATAAATATATATATAGTATTCAAGTGATCTCAATAGATACTGTAGTGTGATTAGCACAAAATTTAGGTGGGCTGATGGTTATATACATTTCCCTAGTATTAGTTGACAACTTGGTTCTATATTCTTCTTTTCTCCTAGAAATTTATCTGAATGAAAAGTGAAGGAGGGGTGCATGTGCACCACCGAGGGGGGATCACCGAGGGGATGCTGATATACAGCCGGACATGTGATTCCCTATCGGCTGGTGAACATACAACCCAGGGTCACAGAAATCAGAAAATTTCAAGTTCTGCATTTAACCCTGCTGGAATCAAACTGCCGAAATCATAAATGCGCCTTGACTCTACCCGTGACATTTTCTCTATATGTCTGCCCCCTCGCCAGTGTTTTTCTACTCTTTCAAGAGCCATATATATTAATCCTTTAGGGTCTTGGTTATGGACCTCTTTAAAGTGTTTTGAAAGTGAATGTTTAATGTAACCATTTTTTATATTTGTAAGATGTTCCGATATCCTAATCTTCAGGGGTCTCTTCGTCCGACCGATATATTGTTTTTTGCACGGGCATTAAATCAAGTAAATTACACTGGCTGTATTGCAGGTTAAGAAGTTTTTTATATCCATGGAAAAGGAATTTTGGGTTGAGACTGCCCTATTTGTCTTCTTTGGGAATCTTGTGTTTTTGCAGCCTGCACATTTACCACACCTGTAGAAGACCTTTAATCCCATCCAATTATGTATGGATAGGGATTCTGTTCGTTTTTGTTTTATAGAGGGCGCTACTATTAGGTCCAAATTAGGTGCTTTAGAATAGGAAATAACTGGTGTGGTTGGTACAAGTGGGCCTATAATCTTATCCTGTAGGATATGATGCCAGTGTAATTTTATTATTTCTTCAATTTGTCTACGTTGTGTGGCATATGGTATGATTAACCTAAAGTCCGTTTCAGATTTTATCTGCAGGGCAGATGGTTAGATTTTCATTTTTTTGAAGTTCTCTAATTGCTGATATTTTTTCCTGGATAGATTATTTTTATAGAATTTCTTCTCTTTTAATTTTCTCAGATCCATTTCTACGCATTTTTGGAAGCTTACTAACTCTGGTCCAATTTAACTACGAGGGAATTTTTTTTATTTATTTTTCAAATCTGTGTGTAAAAAAGTATCATTTTTTTTGTAGTCTCAACTATCGGATTTTTTAAAAAATATTTTTTTAGACAGATTTTTTTTACACATTTTTGTATACCTTTATAAGTGTCAAATTTGTTGAGTTTAATCATTGGTGCGAATTTAATTCCTTTATTTAATAAAGAAGTTTGTGCTTGTGTTAGCGTGATTTCGCTTAAATTAATGATATTATTTTGGTCTGGGCTTAGTGGTCCCCTCTGTAATCCCGTGTATTTCTTCCTTCCTCTTCCTGTTTTCTTAATCCTCTTTGTTGAATCGAATGTTGTTGACTGTGTGTTAGTGTCGTGACTTGGTGTTCTCTGTGTCTCAGTGCACGTGTTTGTCGTTGTGGGTATTGGTCCTCTTCCTGTTTCTGTTGTGGGTTGTTGTGTATCAAGTTGTATTGGTGTCTCTGTGGTGTTTGGACTATTCTGTTGTGATCTGATGATCGCGATCGCCTGTGTCTTATTCATGGTCAGTGATATGATGGAGTACTGTCTAAAAAAGGTTGTTGTGTAAAGGTCTCATATCTGTTCTTAACTAGTATGTTATATCTCGACTGATCATTGGGAGCATTTTCACTTAGGCTTCTGATTTAGTTATCTTATTCTGGTCTAGGTATTGCTTTAACGATCTAATTTCCCAATATTGTCTTACTTGTTTTAGAATTAATTTTTAAGTTCTCTGAAGATCTCAGAGGTAGATCTCTCTCTCTATATGTGATGTTCCTGCTATCTCTGATGTGTCAAATATGTATGTCTATGCTTTTTGTTTTTTATGTTCCATATAATTCCACACGTCCATGGTTGAAGTGTGAGGAGCTAAATTCTCATTGGGGGTGAAGGAATTTAGGGAACAAAATCAGGGAATGGGTGCTCTAGTACTGAAACTGATTCACCCTTTCAGAATTAAAAAATAAAATATGTATATATTAGACTGGCACTCCACGTGTGTATCTTGTAAATATATGTCACTATTAATAAAATTGTATCAACATTGTGTAATAGAGCCCTTAGTTCCCAATTTGGTAAAAAATATGTACTTTCTGGAGCCCAAGGGCACAGGACTTCACATCTTTTACAGTTCTACATGATTCCTATTATAACTTATTGGAAAACAGTAGTCATCACATCTGGAATTTGGAACACCAAACCATAAAGTGGCTAAATAATGTCTGTTGTAGTTAAATCCAGCACATGTTGTTCAATAGAGAAAGCAGGTGGCACTATACTAACATTATTCCTGGAATATCTGCAGGTTGAAGCATTTTTTGAAATAATTGTAAATTGCCCGTAATATTTTTCATGGGATAATCCCTATATAGTGAAAATCTGTCTACCTGACATAAATGGAAAAATTCTTAAACACAGGCAGTGGCGTAGGGATCACTATAGCAGCCAAAGCAATGGCTATGGGGCCCTACGCCACTGGGGGCCCGGGCCGCCGGCTGAGCAGAGCAGTCTTCCTGGTGGTGCCGATGCCGCTCCACCCCCCCCCCCCAGCGCCGCCTCCTAGCTAATGTATTCACTCCACTTGCCTCAGTAATTAAAGAGAATCGCCGTAATCTCACACAGGCGCACTGACAGAGGCATCGAAGTGCGCATGCGCTGTCTTCCTGGCCTCTGCCAGTGCACCTGTGTGAGATTACGGCGCTTCTCTTTAATTACTGAGGCAAGTGGAGTGAATAAATTAGCTAGCACGTGGCGGGGAGGAGATCTGTGGATGACACTGAGGAGGGGATCTGTGGATAACACTGAAAGGGGGATCTGTGGATGACACTTAGGGGGGATCTGTGGATGGCACTTAAGAGGGGATCTGTCTGTGGATTACACTTAAGGGGGGATCTGTGGATGGCACTTAAGGGGGCATCTGTGGATGGCACTGAGAGGGATCTGTGGATGACACTGAGGGGGGATCTGTGGATGACACTGAGGGGGGGATCTGTGGATGACACTGAGGGGGATCTGTGGATGACACTGAGGGGGATCTGTGGATGACACTGAGGGGGTTCTGTGGATGACACTTAAGGGGATCTGTGGATGACACTTAAGGGGATCTGTGGATGACACTTAGAGGGGGATCTGTGGATGACACTTAGGGGGGGATCTGTGGATGACACTTAGGGGGGATCTGTGGAAAGGAGGGATCTGTGGATGACACTTAAGGGGGGATTTGTGGATGGCACTTAAGTGGGAATCTGTGGAAAGGGGGGATCTGTGGATGGCACTTAAGGGGGGAATCTGTGGATGGCACTTAAGGGGGGATCTGTGGATGGAACTTAAGGGGGATCTGTGGATGACACTTAATGGGGGATCTGTGGAAATGGGGGATCCGTGACTGGCACTTAAGGGGGGATCTGTGGCTGGCACTTAAGGGGGGATCTGTGAATGACATTTAAGAGGGATCTCTGGATGACATTTAAGGGGGGATCTGTGGATGACACTTAATGGGGGATCTGTGGATGGCACTTAAGAGGGGATCTGTGGATGGCACCTAAGAGGGGATCTGTGGATGGCACTTAAGGGGGGATCTGTGGATGGTACTTAAGGGGGATCTGTGGATGACACTTAGGGGGATCTGTGGATGACACTTAAGGGAGGATCTGTGGAAAGGGGGGGTCTGTGGATGACACTTAGGGGTTGTTTGGGTGGGAGCTCTGGAAGAGGTGGGAGATCTGATAGGTATGTGGGGGTGGGAGATCAGGAGGGGGCTCATAATTTTTTTTTGCTATGGGGCCCAGTCATTTCTAGCTACACCCCTGAACATAGGATAGGTTATCAATAATTAAGCACAACCCATTTTACGAAGCCCACCAGGGAGAATCGGAATGCTGACTCTTCTTTTATTACTTTATGGCATTTACCACTAATGCCTCCCCTTTTTTTCTGTTGAAACTGGAAAAACTCTTTAGAACTGCAGTCACCCCACATGTCATCAAAATGTCACATGACATCACAAAACTATATGACATCACAACATTCTGTGAACTTGCAAATGTACTCATCAAAACGCCACATGACATGACAAGACCGTACGGCAACTCAACATTCTATGAACTCCCATTGATGTGCTTGTGCATGTTCTCAGCCTATGAGCACTGCTCATTTCTTTTTGATGAGGCTGCCAGAGGAGAAGATTTCATCAGGTATGCATGGCAGTATTGTAAACAACATTTATAATAGAAAACTCATGGAGGTAGGACCATATTGAATAGAATTTTCTCTATGAAAAAAGGTCCTCAGTGCTCCATCCTTATAGCAGCTCAGAAAAGCAATAAGCGATGTGAAGGATGGACAAAGAACCATGTGCATGACGCTGTATGACGAAGCAAGGACTTTGTCAGCGGTGCGTCCTATGCACCTTCTGGTGCCATGATTTGTGTAATACAGAATGCAATAGAAGAATTTTTTGTGCAGTAAAAAACGTCTATGCCTCATAGGTAAAGGAGGTATATAAGTACTATAAGTCCCCACACAATTCTTTAGGTGGCATATTTGTCTCCATAAATCTCATAGTATGGCCATGCGCATACCATGGGGGATTAGCTAATCTAAATGCGCCAGAATTTTGGTTTACAGTGCATCTTTCAGAAGATTTGTAGCAGATTTTCATATGTGCCCTCATTAATGAGAAAAATGAAGTTTTAATATATTCAAATGAGCTTTTAGGAGTAATCGAGTGTTGCTGTTACTCCTAGAGGCTCAGCTCTCTCTGCAATTGGCACGCCTTATGCACTTCGACAGGGCCAGGCAGTGAAAACGTGATCCTGCCTGGCTTCCCCAAAAATAAATCAAACTGGAGACGGTGCGGCAGTTGCAGAGAGAGCTTCTCTAAGTGTAATGGCAACATCCCCATTTAAAGGATAACTGTCACATTTAGACCCTAATTTCAATTTTCATATATGTAGTTACTAATAACATAATATTCCCGGAATCAATAACTATTAGACTTTCTTACCCCATATTTAATAAGATTCCAGTCTGCATAAAACTGCAATTTCACTATTCTGTTAAGATGGCTGCCGCTGCCCTCACCCTGAGGCTAATCCCGCCTGCCCTCACTACCCACAATGCATTGAGCTTCTCTCATGCACTAGCTTCTGTACCTCAACCAATCGTTGCTCTTCCCACTTAAACACGCCCTCCTCCTCCTTCTAACACATACACTTTAGGCTATTGCATTGGAATTTATGAGAATAGCAATCTAATGATTGCATGTTATAATTCCCTATGGGAAGTATACAAAAGTGTAAAACAAAAAAAAAAATAAATAAATAAAAACACATAAAAGTTCAAATCACCCCCCTTTTGCCAAAATGAAAAAAATAAATAAAAAGTACACATCATGGGTGTCGCAATGTGCAAAAACACCCATACTATAAAAATATTTAAAAAAAATCCACATATGGTAAACAGATTAGCCATTTTTGGATGCCTACCTTCATTTTCTCAAAAAAAATGTTTTTTAAATAAAAGGTGATCAAAAAGTCATACACACCCCAGAATGGTATCAATGAAAAGATCAGATTGCGCCGCATAAAATGAGCCCCCACACAGCTCCATACTCATAATTACAAAAAAGTTATAGGGGTCAAAATATGGCAACTAAAAAGTAAAACTGATTTTTTCCCACTTTTGAAAAAAAAAATTGTGCCAGTAAAATGTGCCCCCACAGATGCCCCAAAATTATGTGCCAGTAACAAGAGCCCCCGTCAAATGTGCCAGTAACAATAGCCCCCCAAAAGTTCCAGTAACCAGAGCCCCCCCAAATGTTTGCATTGAACTTAGGAGAGCCATGTGTATACTGATGGAGCAGTATATATGGAACTTACTGACTGTGCTGCAGGGTTTAACACTATAGGAAGAGCAGATCCATGTGTAGGGCTAATGGGTTAATATAATGTATAGCAGGGCTGGCCAACCTGCGGCTCCCCAGCTGTTGTAAAACTACAACTCCCCCCATGCCCTGCTGTAGGCTGATAGCTGTAGGCAGACTGGGCATGCTGAGAGATGTAGTTTTGCAACAGCTGGAGAGCTGCAGGTTGGCCAGTCCTGATGTATAGGAAGAGCAGAGCCATGTGTGGTACTAAAGGGTTAATCTGGGTTAATGGGAGCTGCACTTAGCGAACCCATGCAGGGGTTAATACATGGTTATGGGGGGGCTGCACTTCATGAGCCCATGCAGGGGTTACTTGTAGGATGCAGAGAAGTTGGTGAAGCCATGCAGTCATGCAGGGGTTAATCCATAGGACGCCTGCAGTGAAGTTAGTGAAGACCTGCACTGTATAGGGGGGTCTTGCAGGGAAGTTCCCGGGTCTGGCTGAAGCCTGTAGTCCTCCTGCAGCACAGAGAGGTTGCCCCGTTGCTCTCCTCTTATCACATGTTGCTGAGTGGCTCGGCTGCTCCAGCCCCCATTCTCCAGCACTGCTGAGGGAGCGTATGCCAAGCGCAGGCATGTGGAGAAGTGCACACAGCCCAGGCACTGTTATCAGCTGCCAGGGAGGACCTGGCTTTTTAACCATCCCCTTACAACGTTTACTCTGGCTGTCAGTTCTGGCCAGTAATGTGAACACGCAGGTGGGAGGACAGACTGCTTGTGCGTCCTACGTCTTCCCTCAGAGGAAACTGGGAGACAGAGGATGCCTAGCAACCCTATTTTAAGCACAGGTAAAAATAGGCAGTACAGGGAACACAAATGTGGAATTAAGGGGTAATTGAATAGACAGTGAAAAGTTGAAACAGGGCCACCAAAGTGATATTAATCACCAAAATCCAATACTCCAAAAAAAAATAAAATAAATACAACAGTTATCCTTTAACATCTCGAATGAGAAATGTGGTCATTTGACCTAATTGGTCCTTTTTCATGTGGTGACCATTAAAATTTAACTTTTATTGCTATCTTTTAAAATAGCTGGTGTGTATCAGCTTATTTCTTATTCATTTGTGACTATCCCTTAAAATTCCTCAGCCTGTAAGCTGTTCATGTAGGTTTGATTAGCGTGCTGTTATTTTCCTACCAGCAATTGATACTTTGATATTATCTTTGTTCCAACTATCTTCTTAAGTAGAAGGCCCTGTGCACCTAGGCTCTCGCTACTTTTGTTTCTTTCTAGCTACACTGCTACATCTACTCACTGCTTCAGACTGATGTTAAAAGCACACACTACTGCTCCCTATCTCCCAACATGTTTCGCCGATCCATGCCAGCGTCTTCAGGGGATAACATAGGCTATGTTATGGGATGAGGTTGACGATGTTGCCTTGGGTTTGACTGACCAGGTTCATCACCACCGCAAAAGGACGCATGAGTGGTGTGTTAAGTAGTACTATTCTTATCAGTTTAATCCCTGTTACGTCCTCTATCAGGGGACGTGTATCAAATAGATTTTAGACAACCGCAAAGAGTTGTCAATAGTTGACACACTCATGACATAAATTTTATTCCTCTATGCGTCAATCTTGGTGTAGTGATGACTGTGCTTGTGCGCACGTTTGGGAGATTGCAGGCGATGGCGGTTTTTCATAGCCTATGGTCGTGCTGAGGTAGTTCAGTGACAGTTAAGTGACCCAGAGAACAATGATTCTGCAGTGCGGGCCCATTGTTGGCCTAGTAGGCTTTAATGATCACCTTAGATGATCACAAAGAAAATTTATGTTTTTTCAATGAAAAATTATCCAGCCGATCGCTTTTAGTCTGTTCACAATGAAGCACACATAGAGGTTATCGCTTCATTGTGATACGCAAGCCCCTTCACCACAACAAGGTAATGATCACGAAGGGGAATTGACACATGTATGTGCCTTTTTTTTTTTTTTTTAGCAGCCACAGTGCAGCACCAAAGGCCAGAAAAATTAGGCATGTACACATGCCTGAAAAATTAGGTATTGTTGCAGCCGGAAAAATTGATGTTTTCCAGGCAGAAAGTGTACTAAAAAACTGCGGCTTGAACCCTAGTTGGTGGCGGAGAAGTCACGCAAGTCATCCGGCATGCAGAGATTAAATACAGCAGCGTGGGGACCATTTTTAGCCCAAGGCATCTCATCAGGCCTTTTTTAGTCAAATGTATCCCCCACTGTCAGTCTCTTCGGTATCCACGCCTCATTCATCTTAATAAAGGTGAGGTAATTTAGACTTTTTTGACCTAGGCAACTTCTCTTGTCAGTGACAATACCTCCTGCTGCGCTGAAGGTCCTTTCTGACAGGACACTTGAAGCAGGGCAGGCCAGAAGTTCTATCGCAAATTGGGATAGCTCAGGCCACAGGTCAAGTCTGCACCCCCAGTAGTCAAGGGGTTCATCGCTCCTCAGAGTCGATATCTGCAGTTAAGGCGAGGTAGTCTGCTACCTGTCGGTCGAGTCGTTCTCTGAGGGTGGACCCTGAAGGGCTGTGGCGATGCGTAGGACTTAAAAAAAACTCCACATGTCCTCCATCAACAACACATCTGTAAAGCGTCCTGTCCTTGCCGGCATGGTCGTAGTAGGAGGAGGATTACTTTCACCTCTTCCCCTGTTAGATTCCCATTGTGCTGTGACATCACCCATATACGCTGTGTAAAGCATACTTTTTAACTAGTTTTGGAACTGCTGCATCCTTTCCGACTTTCGGTAATTCGGTAACATTTCAGACACTTTCTGCTTATACCGGGGTCTAGTACCGTGGCCACCCAGTACAGGTTGTTCTCCTTCAGCCTTTTTATACGAGGGTCCCTCAACAGGCATGACAGCATGAAAGACTCCATTTGCACAAGGTTGGATGCCGAGCTACTCATCTCCCGTTCCTCGTCCTCACTGATCTCATTAAAAGGTCTGTTCTTCCCCCCAGCCACGTACAACACCACGGGTCCCAGATAGGTGACAACAATGAGCACCTTGGGATGCCTGCTGTGGTTGGTCTTCCTCCTCCTCAAAGCCACATTCCTCCTCTGACTCCTCCTTCTCATACTCCTTTTCCAGCGTTGCCGCAGGTCCGGCAAGCGATGATGATAAGGCTGTTTCTGGTGGTGATGGTGACCACAACTCTTCCTCTTCACACTCATTTACAGCCTGATCCAGCACTCTTCGCAGGGCACGCTCCAGGAAGAAAACAAATGGAATGAGGTCGCTGATGGTGCCTTCGGTGCGACTGACTAGGTTTGTCACCTCCTCAAAAGGACGCATGAGCCTACAGGCATTGCGCATGAGCGTCCAGTAACGTGGCAAAAAATACCTCATACAAATACTCGTTGACTGCTTTTTCTTGTTGGAGCAGGCGGTCGAACATTAGGAGTGTTGAATTCCAACGTGTCGGGTTGTCGCAAATCAAGCTCCTCACTGGCCAGTTGTTTCGCCGCTAAATATCGGAAAAGTGCGCCATGGCCGTGTAGGAACGCCTGAAATGGCCACACACCTTCCTGGCCTGCTTGAGGACATCCTGTAAGCCTGGGAACTTATACACAAAGCATTGTACGATCAGATTCAACACGGCACATGTGTCAACTTGCCCAAATTCAATGCCGCCAACAGATTGCTTCCGTTGTCACACCACTTTGCCGATCTCCAGTTGGTGCGGGGTCAGCCGCTGATCCAACTGTGCGTTCAGGGCGGACAGGAGTGCTGGTCTGGTGTGACTCTCTGCTTTCAGGCAGGTCAACCCCAAGACGGCGTGACACTGTCGTATCCGGGATGAGGAATAGCCCCCGGGGAGCTGGGTGGGGGGGGTGCAGTTGATGTGGAGCAAGACGCAGCAGCAGAAGAGGACTCAGCCGAGGAGGTTAGTGAAGAGGATGGAGTAGGAGGAGTAGAGCAGGTGTCACCGACTCCGCTGCAGAGCTACGCATTCCATGCTTGGCAGCCGTCAGCAGGTTTACCCAATGCACAGTGTACGTGATATACCTGCCCTTACCGTGCTTTGCAGACCAGTTATCAGTGGTCAGATGGACCCTTGCCCCAACACTGTGTGCCAGACATGCCATGACTTCCTTTTCCACAATAAAGTACAGGTTGCGGATTGCCTTTTGTAAAAAATTTTTTTGGCCGGGTACCTTCCACTGCGATGTCCTAATAGCTACAAATTTTTTGAAGGCCTAAGACTCCACCAGCTTGTATGGTAAAAGCTGGCGGGCTGAGTTCCGACAAGCCAGCTGTCAGACGCCGGGCAAGGGGGTGACTCTGTGACATTGGCTTCTTACGCTCAAACATTTCCTTGGCAGACACCTGACTGTGGGCAGATGAGCAGGAACTTCTGAAGGCAAGAGGTGGAGTGGCGGGTGGTTGAGAGGGGGCAAGGAGGACAGCAGTGGTTGACGTGGCTTAAGATGCTGGACCAGGAGGAGGATGGTGGCTTTGAGTTTTTGTGCTGCTTGTATTCATGTGTTGATTCCATAGGCGTTTGTGATGTGAGATCATGTTCCTTCGCAAAGCAGTTGTACCTAGGTGGGTGTTGGACTTCCCACGACTCAGTTTATTTTGGCACAGGTTGCATATGGCATCGCTGTTATCAGAGGCAGACACACAAAAAAAAATGCCACACTGCTGAGCTTTGCAATGACGGCATTCTGGTGGTGGCAACAGCATGCGTTGATTGGCGTGCTTTCTGGCTGACCCCGGGTGCCGATACATGCTGTCTGACTGTGCCACTAGCTCCTTGCGACAACCTCCCCTTGCTTCCAACTCGTCTCCTCCTCCCCTCTGTCTCCCCATATGAACTTGCCCCCTGTTCTTCTTCTCTTCGATCGGGCACCCACGTGACATCCACGGACACATCGTCATCATCAACCGCTTCACTTGTATTTGACAACTCAGCAAAGGAAGCAGCAGCAGGTACAATATCATCATCATCACACCGTACGTCCATGTGTGTAATGCTGCCTGACTGAGACATATCCCTGTTGTCTACATCCTCTGGCAATAATGGTTGCACATCACTTATTTCTTCCAACTGTGTGTAAATAAATCCTCTGATAGATCAAATGAAGCGGCTGGGGTGCTAGTGTTGGTGGTGGCGGCGGGCGGGCAAGTGGTAACTTGAGAGGTGCCCAAAGCTGAGCTGGAGGAGGATGGTGCGTCAAGGTTCCGAGAGGTGTCCTGTGTAAGCCAGTCAACTATGTCCTCAGAATTTTTCGAGTTCAGGGTATGTGGCCTCTGAACACTGGGCATTATTCTAGGGCCAAAGGAAATCACAGCACCACAACGTCCCCTGCGGGGTGTCCTGCCTCTGCCTGTCTTTTTTTTTTTTTTGATTAGTGGTACTATGCGTGCAAGGTACTGTGCCACCCTATCTGAGTGGTGGGCACTGGCAGTAGGCACACTACAGTCTGTGGAAGTGGGCCTGACACACACTGGCAGGCAACTAACCTTAGATTAAAGGGTAAAAATGAAATGCCTTATTTATTGGCAAGCTACTGTGCCACCCGGTATGAGAGGTGGGCACTGGCAGTGGGCACACTACAGTCTGTGGAAGTGGGCCTGACACACACTGGCAGGCAACTAACCTTAGATTAAAGGGTAAAAATGTAATGCCTTATTTATTGGCAAGCTACTGTGCCACCCGGTATGAGTGGTGGGCACTGGCAGTGGGCACACTACAGTCTGTGGAAGTGGGCCTGACACACACACTGGCAGGCAACTTACCTTAGATTAAAGGGTAAAAATTTAATGCGTTATTTATCGGCAAGCTACTGTGCCACCCAGTATGAGTGGTGGGCACTGGCAGTGGGCACACTACAGTCAGTGGAAGTGGGCCTGACACACACTGGCAGGCAACTAACCTTAGATTAAAGGGTAAAAATTAAATGCCTTATTTATTGGCAAGCTACTGTGCCACCAGGTATGAGTGGTGGGCACTGGCAGTGGGCACACTACAGTCTGTGGGCCTGACACACACTGGCAGGCAGGCAACTAACCATAGATTAAAGGGTAAAAATGAAATGCCTTATTTATCGGCAAGCTACTGTGCCACACGGTATGAGTGGTGGGCACTGGCAGTGGGCACTACAGACTGTGGGCCTGACACACACTGGCAGGCAGGCAACTGAAATTAGATTAAAGTGTAAAAATGAAATGCCTTTTTTTAATGCAAAGTCCTGTGCCACACGGTATGAGTGGTGGGCACTGGAAGTGGGCACACTACAGTCTGTGGGCCTGACACACACTGGCAGCAGGCAGACAACTGAAATTAAAGTGCAAAAATTATATGCCTTTTTTTTATGCAAAGTCCTGTGCCACACGGTATGAGTGGTGGGCACTGGCAGTGGGCACACTACAGTCTGTGGGCCTGACACACACTGGCATCAGGCAGGCAACTGAAGTTAGATTAAAGTGTAGAAATGAAATGCTTTTTTTAATGCAAAGTCCTGTGCCACACGGTATGAATGGTGGGCACTGGCAGTGGGCACACTACAGTCTGTGGGCCTGACACACACTGGCAACAGGCAGGCAACTGAAATTAGATTAAAGTGTAAAAATGAAATGCCTTTTTTTTATGCAAAGTCCTGTGCCACACGGTATGAGTGGTGGGCACTGGCAGTTGGCACACTACAGTCTGTTGGCCTGACACACACTTGCAGGCAGGCAACTGAAATTAGATTAAAGTGTGAAAATGAAATGCCTTTTTTTATGCAAAGTCCTGTGCCACACGGTATGAGTGGTGGGCACTGGCAGTTGGCACACTACAGTGGGAACAAGCGATGTTCGCCGGGAACTGTTCGCTGGCGAATAGTTCGGGACATCACTACAAACAACATGGTTTGTGTGGATTTTTTTTTTTTTTTGTGTTACGTATCATCTACAGTATAGAGGCATTTTCGCCAGCTATAAGTGTATCAAATATCTCTCTAGAAGAGAATTGTGTCCCTGTGTTAGTTTCTGTTAAATGGTAGGAAGCAAAGATCTTGAAGATGTATCTTAGGAATTTGCATAACTTTTCAACAATAAAGTGTCATACTTTTTTTATTTGCTAATTTATTAGACCTAAGCATACCTGAGTTAGTCTGTCAATGATTGTCAAAATATCTGTAACTACCTCCTAATAACAGCTTTCATTAATGCCTCCTATCCCTTTCCATTGGTCCCCTTAAAACAGTGTTGCTATGTCTTTTCTGTCTCCAGCTCAGTGTAAACAGATGACAGAGGGGAGGTCCTCCACACTGCATGCCTGTGTGTAGATACTATTAGGCTTCAGAGTGAGGAGGCGTGTCTCTCAGTAATCCAATCTTATTGGCTGGCAGGAGGCTGCTGGCTAGAGCAAATGTGTATGGGAAGTGATGGAAGGCAGTTTTGGCAGAGGGTTTCAAACAGCCGTAGCTGAGGGAAAAGCTCAAGGAATGTGAAGAAACTAAAGATTGCTTTATGCATAATTCTGCAGTAGCAGTAACATATTCTAGAATTGATTTATTTGGATAAAAAATGACAGTTACTCTTTAAATAAATAAGCTTTATCATTCTAAACCAGGAAAATCATGTTATAATACAGTATTTTATTCTTAATAGTTATACCCTATAGTTGTACTCAATACCCTTCTTGCTAACCTTTACTATTGCATTAGAACAGATATTTAAAGGGAGTATGTCAGCAGGAAATTCACTGTTAAACCAGGCACAATGCTTTGTAGGGCTTGCTTAGATGACCTTTCACTTAGCGATCCATTGCTTCATTCTGGAGAAAAAAAAACTTTCAGTCCATATGCAAATAAGCAGTTAAGTGGCCCAAGCCACTTGTGCAATCTTGCTCCCCCTGCTGTAGGAGTAAGGCTGAGTTTGCCGTCCCTGCTGCAGAAGGGACGACTCTTGCTGATGTTATCTTCTAGGCAATGTGGAGTAGGGAGCACCAACTGGAAATCACTGATCTAGAAACATAGTTATGAAAATCAGACTAATTATATTTCCATCAATTGTTCCATTTTATTTAAACAATTTATAACTTGGATGCCAATAGACTTTTTTGTGTACTTTCCATTTAATAAATTTGGTGCATTTCAGGCTAAAAGTAAGAAAATCACAATTGCACATGCTGTGAGCAGTCGATGTATAACACAATTTGCACTGTTTTCTTACTTTCCTGTTAATAATCTCCAAACTTGAAAACCTTTCCTAAGCATTTTGGAAAATTTCTGAGTGCCAAGGAAAGTTGAAATTTGTAAAATAAAATTGTTGCATGTGAAGACAAAACTTTATTTTGCCGCAGTTTGTGCCAAAAACTGTAGTTATAATAGAGCAGTGGCACTCGTCTATGTCGGATATAGGCTTCGGGTGCACTGGTAGTGGGGTCCTACCCCCGTATATATAGCGAGGTAAAGTATACACAGGCACTCCGGTTATGGTGAAAAACTTTTCGTGTTGATTTTTATTTAGTTTTTTAATATGCGGCAACTGTCGGTGTTATAAATGTGACGTTTCGGTCAAAAATGACCTTTATCAAACACCAGTTGCTTTGCTCAGAAGGGAGAAGGCTGGATGTAGTCCGGTGAAGGAGTAGGTGGAGGAGCACAACAGCCAAGGTGGCGTTCCACCTACTCCTTCACCGGACTACATCCAGCCTTCTCCCTTCTGAGCAAAGCAACTGCTGTTTGATAAAGGTCATTTTTTGACCGAAACGTCACATTTATAACACTGACAGTTGCCGCATATTAAAAAACAAAATAAAAATCAACACAAAAATTTTTTCACCATAACCGGGGTGCCTGTGCCAAAAACTGATCATTAAATGTGAGCCAATGTACCAGATAAATATAATGGAGCCACTTTACCCGGTATCCAAAGGCGTAGCTCTTCCCATCACAGGTAAAGCAGTACAAGTCATTGAGCACTTACCTGTCTGTAAAGAATTACTACAAGACTGCAAAATAGTGAATACCCCTCAGTAATACAGGGGCTTTGCCACTGAAATGCCCATGCTGTACTATCAATCACACTTGCCACAGATATAGACTGTCGGTCACATTGTAAGCTGAGTGTGGCTTTAAGTTATAATGGTCAGGAAATAACATTATATATTAAAATATTGCATTCTGAGGTCATTGCAATTTAAGGGACCACTGTAATTAGAATAGGACTGTGAACATTTCCTGAAGTTGGCCTATGTTATTGTTTCCATTGGGATAATGATGCCCAATAGATTATTAATACTACCCCGGAGTATTGTAAACACACTATTCTTGTTTCTATGGGTGTTAGGATAGTATGCCTCTATTGAATCAAGTGTAACAAGTGTGTGGGAAGGTCATTTCATGGGGTATTACTTTATGCTTTATGTCAATATGTCAATTATGACAGTGGTCTTTAGCAATTGTGGCAGAAAGGGAAGAGGCGCTCATAGGGTAATAGTATCAGGATGAGTGGTTAACAATAATAGGTTATGTTCAACTTTTCGTGTTGTGCAAGCCTAGGCACAACACTATCGTAGGCGTGTAGTTACGGAGTGGTCAGTTCTGCCAGTATAGTTAGCTTCCCGTTTGTATGATTGCCAGTCCTCCAGAGGAGTGATGAGGAGACAATGTAGGGGTGTGGAGTGATTGCGGTCCATTGTTTATTGATACTTCTTGGCGCAAAGACAGGACCTCAGGACTTTATGGTTGATTCCTTTATTGTGTATAGAGACGACAACGCGTTGCATTTGCATAAGAGAAAAACGCACTGTCTGCACAGAAGACACCATCGTTTTTTAAATTCAAACTTGAAAAAGGAGTGTTTTTAACTCCGAAACGCGTTGTCACCTCTATACACTATAAAGGAATCAACCATAAAGTCCTGAGGTCGTGTCTTTGCACCAAGAAGTATAAAAAAACTGTGGACTTCAATCACTCCAAACCCAGATCAGCAGAGGCTCCATGGCTTTAAGGTATACTTATTTTGTCCTCGAGCAGGCTTGGTAACAATTATATTGTTTTTGGTAATTATTTCTTCTGACTGCTCTGGGGGACATCCATGGGGTCCTATGTAACCCCTACACATACCAATATCTTTATGCCTTCTTTGAGGACAGATAAGCGTACATCTTGTCCTTTTGGAGCCATGTCCAGAGCTGGTTAAGATATATGTAGATTACATTTTTTTGTCATCTGAAAAGACATTGGACAAAAATTGGAACAAACAGTTCCATGATGAGTTGAATAGCAGATATGCAGAACTCCAGTTTACACTAACATTCTCACATATATGAGTACAGTCCTTTTTTTAAATGAGGTAGTAGAAACAGAAGGCTCTGTACATTGTGAAGTTTCTGGCAATGGCGTACTGCAGCTCAGCTCCCATTCATTTGGCGGCTGATCATGGGAGTGTCAGGTGTTGGACCAATCTGATATTGATGACCTATCATAGTTAATAAAGTTGAAATTTAGAAAAGAGGTGTGAGACCCAGACTTCTACACATTTTCATAAGCAATAATGTTGTTATTTAAATTTAGGAATTCAGCTAAGCCTTTTTAAAAACTGCCCACTATTCCTGCTATGACCAGATCCTGAGCTAGACTATTCCACAGATTTACAGATCTTATAGTAAAGAAGCCTTGATGTCTCTGTAAACTGAACTTTTTCTTCTCCAGACAGAGGCTGTGCCAAATTTCACCATATTTTTTGTATGGCCCTTTTATATATTTGCATAGGTTAATCATGTTCCCCCTCTCCTTATACGCCTCTTTTTAAGACTAAATAATAAATAAATATAAATCTTTTAATCTTTCCTCATAACTAAGACCCTCCATGCCCCCATTTAGTTGCTCTACTTTGTACTTTTTCCAGCTCCAGGGCCTTCTTTCTGTGAACTGGTGCCCAGAACTGAACTGCATATTTCAGATGAGGCCACACCAAAGCTTTGTAAAGTGGTAATATTACCTCCCTGTCATTTGAGTCCTGAGGATAGGCCATTAATATCTGTAGCCCAGACAACCCCTTTCATTTTTTTTAACTACCTTTTGTCTCTTTTCTTTTATTGTCATATGTTCTGTATTATTATTTGTTTACAGTCAGATTTAGACCGTATTTTTCATGCTATTATGTCACATTTTACACAATGTGAGTGTTCAGTATCCAAATAATACACACAGCGGTAGCACACAGCAGAGTAGATGTGTGCAGTGTCTGCCCCGCCAGGACCTTTGTAGGCAATTTACACCGCAGAGTTGTTGTGTCACTTATCAGGAACACATGTAAATGTGCTGCCAATCACCCAATAAACGAGCACATTAAAATATTGTTTCTGGGCAGGCAGTTATCAGGAAGGAACAGTCCCTTCCCATTAATTGCCTGCTTGATCGGTTAGTGTAAATCTGCCTTTAGTGTGAGAAAGATTTCATTTCAGAAATGAATTAGCTTGAAATGATAAAATGAACAATCCTTTAATTACATCTTTATTTACTATTTGATAAGTCATTGGTCCATTTGATATGCACATTGTATAATTCTATCACACTGCTTACAATAAATATAGAACATATTAGGCACTTCAAACCTTTAACATTACATGTATGTAATTCAAAGGGGTTGTCCGAGTTATGAAAAAAAAAAACATAGCACTGTAAATCTGATGGGCAGCAATATATAACTAAGCTAAGCGAGTTTTAAGCAAAAAAAAAAAAAAAAAAAATTATATTTCTTCATTTCCCTCATTCATTATATCTCTTCTGCCCCTTTGTTTACCTGCAATAACAACAATTTCTGCCTCTCCCCCTTCTCTGGAAAGGGAGTGAATAAGTCTGCCCTGAGTGACATGTCTGACTGCTGGGATACTCAGCAGCATGTTGTATGTGTAGGACTACAAGTCCCAGCTGTACAATGACACTGCTGATACATACAGGATCTTCCCCCTACCTGTTCTTCTGCAATGCTCTGCAGAACTCTTCTAGTCTCTCAGCTCCTGTGCCCAGCATTTGTATTCTCACTGCCTGCAGCTACTCAGTAAAGCCTTTAGCCCTAAGTCTGTGCTGCTGAAGGGGTTAAAGTTTTTCCTGAAGAATCCAGGGACAGAGCACACAGCAGTGCAGGGGTGGCATGGCCAGCACAGTGACATCTCGTGTACAGCCACATATTTGCTCTCTTAGGCTTGTGCATGAAACATTATCAAAGCAGGGAGAGAAGCTGATATCACAGGTCATATGACCCTTAGTGAAATCTGAGAAAGTAGCAGATGCAGTAAGTGCATTGCAAGGCCCCTTTCACACGAGCAAGTTTTCCGCATAGGTGCAATGCATGACGTGAACACATAGCACCTGCACTGAATCCTGACCCATTCATTTCAATGTGTCTGTGTACATGAGCGTTGTTTTTTACACATCATTTCTGCATTGTATGAAAATCGCAGCATGTGTGGATGCAATGAATTTTTCACTGATGGTTGATAGGAGAAGTTATTTGTGAAACTTCAGTTTTTTATCACGCGCGTGAATAAAGGCATCAAAGCGCATGGCACCCGCGCGGAAGAAACTGAACAACTGAACGCAATCGCAGACAAAACTGACTGAACTTGCTTGCAAAATGGTGCGAGTTTCACTGAACGCACCCTGAACGCAATCCGTCACGCTCGTGTGAAAAGGGCCTAAAGCCTTTATATTTGATTATTTAGAAACATACAAAGAACAAACAAATTACTTTTTTAAGTGTTTTTACACACAGCAGGTGCCACAAACCTAAATTAATAATAGCAAACATGTTTGATAGTAATGACTCACCTCCACTACTCTTTTAATGAATACAATTTGGGGGAAAATAACCTACCGGGTATCATCAATAATAAAACCTCTCACTCTGATCTCCCAGACTTTTATCATGGATCACCAGTACTTTGGAAAGCTCTGAATATGACTACTGTAGTTCTCAAAACCTAACTCAACTCAAAACCCTACAAACTGAGGTAGAAAATAAGTTAACCTGAAAAAATAGAATGTTGGGGTCCTCAAAGTGTAGAGCAGTAACAATTCTTGGGTCTACATGTGGCATGTAGAGTCTGGAGTATAGTGATCAATAAGGATTTTCTTTCCCTGGCTATAGCATATCTTCATGGCCAGTGTGTCTAAATTTACTTTTTACTCATTGCATTCTTCAGAAAATATAAAAACTACTGGTGATGACACTGTGCCCACTTAAACACAGCAGGCACAGGGACAATTTTAGCGGTTCTACAATTCAGGATTCCATCAATGAACTCCCTTCACAAATATTTTTTTAGGTTTTGAGTAATATTTTTTTAATTAACGATATTTAGTGTAAAATGACAATACATCTTTTGAATTAAAGGGGTTCATCGGTATCTGATCCGTGGGGGTCCGAAGCCTGGGACTCCAGCCGATCAGCTGTTTGAGAACACTCCGGTGGTCCTGTGAGTGCCATGGCCTTCTCTCAGCTTTTTCTAGGCCAGTGACAACACGTTCATCTGTCATGTGGCTCAGAACTATAGAAGTGAATGTGACTGAGCTGCCATTCCAAAGAACATCCACTATTCAATATATGGCACTGTGCTTAGTGAGTAGAGTGAAGCCGTGCCTTCTCAAACAGCTGATTGGTGGGCGTCCAGGTTGTCGGATCCATACCAATCATACCCCCACCTATCCTGGGGATAGGTCATCAGTATAAAAATCTCGGAAAACCCTTTTAAGCGTATCATGTCTGATAATTGTGTTGCACTTATAATCTTAACTCTTTTGCCTCACACAATTTTACCTATTTTATCTAGGCTAGAAATGTTTACATATCAATGCACTTATAATTTATTCCCTCAGATTTGAATGGATGACTAATTCAGCATTATTTAAACTTGCCTGATGTACTTATATGTATATGTCTCTGGTCCCATGGACAAAACGAGGCATTAAGGCCACCACCATACACATTCAATAGCTGTTAGCCGAACGATCATTTAGCCGACAGCTATCTCTCCTGACTTGCTTCTGGCTCTCCTATACACATACACAATTTGGTTCAGCCAAACTTGCATGTGTATTCTTTGTGGAAAGAGGAGAAAGTCACTGCCAGACATTTCTAGTGGCAGCTCATTTTGGGAGAAGAAATGTATCAGGCAAAAATATTTGGGAGCTCCCCATACACACCATTCTCGACAGGTTCAGCTGTTGCACTCTAATGTCTATGGGGCCTTTAGCACTAATATCATCATGTCACTCCATGTTATCTAACCTATTGCTTTATTTTCAGTACAGCTTACGTGTTTATGCCTCGAAAATCTCCTGACTTATGGACCAACATATCCATAAACTAATGACCAAGCAAATACCAAAAGGGTGTTGTTTTGGCATATGCTTTGGGTCATGATACTGTACATAAGGATCCTGCAGCCACAGCTGTATTAAAAAGCACTTTTTAATACAATTGTTTACAATAAAAAGTATACAATGCAATGCATTTTTATTGGCAGTCTATTACAGATTTATGCAACTGTATAAGCACATCAAACTCAGTGTGAATGTAGCCTTAGTTTATTATTTTTTATGTTTACTGTCTCTCCTGACTGTAGATGCACTGCTGATGTTGATACTATATCAACAGAGATTATATAGGCTTTTCTTATTGGCCTGTGGGTGTGACATCAGCCGACATTTACGTATATATGGATCTAGCAAACATTAACATGACTCACAATGCTTTAAATAGCTACAGTAAAATTTAAATTGACACTTACCACAGCAAAAGCCACTGAAAAAGTAATTGAAATTGTAGTTTAAAAGGTTAAGTGTTAACAATTTCTGCATCTGTAATGTATACAAATAATCACCAGTTTATTAAACTATATGACTGCATAGAAAAATATTTAATTGCTACTAATTAGCTGTTACAGTGACTTCTGTATTGACACAATTAGGCTGCATACCAAGGAGCATCTTCAAACGATTTGTCAGTTTTCTATTTCCGGAAATTAAAATAACAGAATTTAAGGTGGGAAAAAAGGAAACGATAATTAGACAAAGAGTCATAGTTATGTCATCTGGAAATCCCAATGGGTTGTATATTAAAGTAAATGAGCCATAGAAAATCAAGTAGATTATTAGTAGTAAAGTTACAGTTCTGGCTGCTGACAGATGAGAGTTCATTTTCGAATGTCCGAGACCTTCATTGCTCTGTCTCATCCGCATCATATGCTTACACAGAGAGCCGATGATGGCCCCAGCTGTGAAGAAAATGATAATGAAAGCAGCAGAAGCAACCACATTGAACACATCAAACATACAGTTGCATCTACTACTGTATTTAGCAGACACCAGCGTTGTTACATTCCCAGTAATATTAAGTGTAGTGAATGAAATGTGAAGGTACAGATCCCAGTAGGCTGGCATCCCAGCACACCAAGACAGAACAACAGAAAATGCTAGAAGCCAGGGCACCAATGTTGGAAGCTTTGCCTTCAGCTTGTAAAATAGTGTTCCTCGAAGATTAATGATTTTCACAAAATAGTAGAAACACAGACAGGTAGAGCACCAGAGACTGGAGAATGAGAATGTAGTTTGCATTGCTATAATCATGTAGATAACCCAATCTTTAAAATAGTAGTCAGGATATAAGAAGAAAGTAATCTCCTGGAAAACAACAGATCCTTGAAGGAGCATGTTGGAAATTGCTATTCCGTTAAGGATAAGATTGCAAGGGTTATGGTCTTGTGTCTGTAGCCAGTCTATAAGGTGAATGATCAGGATAAAACTATTTCCTGTTACACCTGTCACAAGAAATATGCAATGGATAAGTACATAAATAACTGCAAGAGATGCCATGCTCGTGATATGGAAAGTTTTATTTGAATTTCCTATAAAACTTTGTTTTTCATTTCTTACTGAATTGGGTTTTCTGGAATTATCTTCGTCAGACCATTTTTCGTGTTGCTCTAATGAGGCACTGTGGATCTTTGCTTTGGATCTTCGTGCTGATCTTTACAACCAGTGGTCTAAAAATATACAATCTTTGTGGTTTCTTTAAAGCCAATGTTCTTCTTTTGAGGATGTAGGTTCTGTGAAGTCGTTTTTGATGGTTCATTAGAGTTCCTAAGTGTGTAGATTCCAAGACGTAGGTTTCATATTCTTTCTTGTTTAAAACTCACTCCCTGAGCACACGGTATTGTTAGTGCTTAAAAAAAATAGCATATTTGCAATTCAATAGACATTTTCCATGCTTCTTTTTGCGGAATACAAATAAGGTGGTCAAGAACATTTATCTTATCTCATGAAAAAATGGCCTTTACTGCCAAGCCAATACCTTTATGGAATCAATGACACATGAAGTATTTCTCCAAGAAAAAAATATTTACATTAAAAAATCTGTGTATACCATGATGCCACAGATTTTAAATAGATATTGGCAAGTTTCAAATTTATCAAAATTTGCTGCATCATGGTAGGTAGCATGAGCATGGTAAAATTAAAGTTTGCTACATCTGTACAACATACACATAACATTAAAGCCACAACAAAGCAAAAAGCAATCTCCAAACATCATAAAGATGTGATTTAAAAGGGCTCCACTTGGCTATAAATTCAACCAACTTTAACTATATACCGGTAAACCTACACTAAAATAAAATAAAATTCAACAGTCTAAAGCAGGGATGCCCAACCTGCGGCCCTCCAGTTGTTGCAAAACTACAACTCCCAGCATGCCCAAACAGCCTACAGCTATCAGCCTACAGCAGGGCATGGTGGGAGTTGTAGTTTTACAACAGCTGGAGGGCCGCAGGTTGAGCATCCCTGGTCTAAAGAGATTGATTGGGTAAGCATACGGTATATGCATTTCGGGAATTACATTCTATAGGACTATATAGTCTATTAGGCTTATAGAAAAGGAATTCAAACATATATGCAGTATATTGTTGTGACGATCACTGATCACCAAGGACCACATGGCACTAGTAAGTTGTGACATTGACTTCTGTATTGCCACCACTAGGCTGCATACCAAGGAGTTTTTTCAAAACATTTGTAAGTTTTCTGTTTCCAGATATTAAAATAATAGAATTTATTGATGGGAAACAGGAGATGAGAATTAAACAAAGAGTCATTGTAATGTCATCTGGAAAACCTAAAGGATTGTATATTAGTATAAAAGAGCCATAAAACATCAAGTAACTGATCAAGAGTAAAGTCACTGTCCTAGCTGCTGATAGATGAGTATCAATTTTAGCATGTCCAAATCCTTCATTGTTCTGTCTTATGCGTCCCATGTGCTTACATAAAGAGGTGATGATGGCGCCACCTGTGAGGGAAATTATAATGAAAGCTGCAGAAGCAATACATATGTACATATAAAATAAGCAATTACATCTACTCCAGTATTTAGTTGATTGTACAGTTGTGATATTCCCTGTAATATTTAAGGTGGTGATAGACACAAGCAAGTATAAATCCCAGTAGGCTGGTAAGCCAGCACCCCAAGACAAGGATATGGAGAAAGCTAGCAACCAGGGCACCAATGTTGAAAGCTTTGCCTTAATTTTATAAAATAATGTTCCTTGAAGGTTGACAATCTTCACACAGTAGTAGAAGCACAAACAGGTGGAGCACCAAAGACTGGAGAATGAAAATATAGTCACCAAAGCCAAAACCATATAGATCACCCAATCTTTAAAGTAGAACTTAGGATACAAGAAGAAAGTAATTTCTTGGAAGACAACTGTTCCTTGAAGGAATATGTTGGAAATCCCAATTCCATTAAGTATAAGGTTTCCCGGGTTATGTTCACGGGTGTTCAGCCAATCTAAAAAGTGAACGGTCAGGATAAATATATTGCCGATTAAACCAGTTACAAGAAATAAGCAGTGGACAAGCACATTGAGAATCACAATTAGCGACATGCTGATGATGCAGAAGATTTAGTGGTGTCAAGTCGATGGTCGAATGTCTCAAATGATTCCTTTGTGCAATGTTCTCTTGCCTTTGGTTTGGTACAGATCACACAAATAATAATGTATATCAGTTACCGGAGAGCACTGATGTTTCACATTGATGAATTTTTGGCGTGTGAGCTTGCATACTTCTGAGTGCAAATTCATAGACAAGATCTCATATTAACATAATCTTCTGATTCAGAACTCAATCCTTGATTACACATTAGAGCTCAACAAAATACGTAACGAAACTAACAGATTTGCATGTCAATGGAATACAAGGCAGATGCTTTTCCATATTTCCATTTCTTTAAAGGGTTTGTCTGGTTAAGGACACCTATTTTTACTTACCCTATAAGGAAATTATTAGTTTATAAAGAGGGGTCTTCTCTTATTTATTAGCTAGAATAGACAGCAGCTGCACTTGTGGCCTCACCTACAAACTTTCCTAGACTAATTGGTTCATTACTTACTATATAGATTAGGCAAGTGCAATATCCCAGAACTGGGGGTATCTGCAAATATTTTATTATGTATTGTTATATTGTATTTAGGCCAAGCATTCCAGCAGAAGAGCTAGGGTTAGCAATGGTTTGCAGGAACATGGCTTACCACCTTGTTCCTCCCCTTTTGGTAGGTGCGGGAGTTCCAGAGAGTAGAGAGATAGTGAAGGGGAGAGGAAGCACATACAGGAGCTCCTACTCCAAGGGACCTTAACCAGTTTGTCTGTGAGACCTTCACTCCAGGGAGATTATCAGCATCAAGAAGCCTTCTTTCTAAAAAGCTAAAGCGTACAAAGACGTACAAGAGTGATCAGCAAAATCACAGCTTTACATACCCTGCTGCAGGTGAGGAACTATGGCTCAGAAATCACCTAGACCTCTTCCAGGCCAGTCAAATACCAAACCTGTATCATACTGTGGACACTAGTGTTGAGCGAGCAAGCTCGGCCAAACATCAGTTCGGCTCGAGCATCCCTATGCTCGAGCGCGATACTCGAGTCAGTGTATTTAAATCTAATTCAGCCTCTATTTCTATAAAGATCGCTGTACAGTGAGGGAATCCCTCAGTGTGAGTCTGCAGCTTAGGAGTCCCTGCTCTGACTCCATATATAGCTATGTCCACAGTAAGTGCTTGGGGACACCAAGTGTATTTAAATCTAATTTAGCCTGTATTTCAGAAAAGTTTCTGCTGGGATTCAAACTCATGACCTTCTGCATTAGAGGCAAGCATCTTAACCACTCAGCTTTAATAGCTGCATAGTTACTAAAACAATAAAAAATTAGACTTCTACTGTAGACGAATACATACTACTAGTAAGTATTCCTATACAGTAGGAGTCTCATATATATATTTTTTTTAGTGACTGAGTATCTAGCTATATAGTGTAGTGGTTAAAGTTATGGGCAGAAGCTGTGAGTTCAAATCCCATCACAAACTTTTTCAGAAATAGAGGCTAAACTTAATTTAAATATGTATATATATTCAGTTGCAATAAAAAGTATGTGAACCATTTGGAATGATATGGATTTCTAGAAAAAGGTGAACAAGAAATTAATCAGTGGCTCACTAGGTGGTGAATAGTGGGCTGGTGCAATCCCCTGGAATCACCCAAGAACATAGAAGTATATTAATTGCTAGATGGGGGGCACTCAAATATCCGGAAAAACAGGACCCAATGCAATTGTGATGCAAAAATATTTATTTAATAGAACTTATACCACACTCCTGATATAATGGCCAATAATAAACTCTAAAAATAGCATAGACGTAATAAAAAAATTCACTAAGAAAAACACAAACTCCGGAGTTGAATAATCTAGAGTAAACACATAATAAGATGACGACATTAAAATAACAACATGTTAGTAGTAGGTCTTGAATAGATGAGAAACCACTTTTAAATGGGAGGAACGTCTTATACTTGATATACTTGATAGTATGCGCTCAAACCAATCTTGGTATACAATAAAAGTATGCTGTTATAGCGGTATTAATGTAGCAGCATATTGTACAGGTTGTTCCAATTTTTCTCCTTTTTAAGTAATTACTGCTTCCACAAACAATGTATAAAGTGACTTCCACTTGAGATAGTCCCAGCTTAAGCATAAACAAAGTTCCACTCTTCAGTGTATAGTCCCCGATATTGGGGTTGCAGAGTTTGTCCCACAATGTACTGGAAATGTTAGCCGGTATAGTGACACTATTATCTGGTTTAATATGACAAAAAGGCAGAAATATTGGTAAATGGTACTTTACCCCCTTCCCTGTCGATCTCTCTGCTCTTGCTGTATGCCGTCCGGACCTAGCACAGCGTCCTGTGCGGTCTCGCGGTCAAACGCGGCGTCCCAAGTGACCAGCAGCGTCTCACGTGATCGGGATGTAATCCACGTGACCGGAGGGGTTGGGTGAATGTTTTGCAGGTCCTGCAGGTTTCATGCACCCGTGTCACCACTGGAAAAGATATTAGTCCTTAGTGCCTTTATCGAACTCAGTCCATATAGTTAGTTTGGGGCTTGCTGGCACTCCTGACCATACGCGTTTCAGGGTTTACATCCCTTCTTCAGTGGTAGTGTCGCAAGCCTAAATGTATGGTATGGTCAATTTATAGTCTAAAGTTCAGTTCTGGGGTTGCTGGGATATGGGTCAACAGTGCAACCTGGACAGAATAATTGTAAAATAATTCAAATTGATTACTGTATATTGTAATAGAAACCCGCATAAAGATAATGGTCTAATAAGTAGGTTAATAGAAATATGCTGCAAAGGAACAATAAATGATCAATAAGTGACACAATAAAATAAAATAAGATAATAAATGGCGAATACAATAAAATATCGATAATACAATAAAATAGCATAGTTGTAGGATTGGAGGGGTGGTTCGGCTGGGAGGAGGGGTCCAAGTGCTGGAAAACAGCCGGTCTTGGATCCCGCATCACCCCAGACCAGCCCTCTTTACAGGAACCCAAACAACGCCATCTCTGCGTTGTGTCCCTTGGGAATAAGGGTATCAAAGTCGAAAATCCTGCGAGACTCCTGTCTTTACATTTTCATGACGTGATTTCCTCCTTGCCATGATCTTTTTACTCTTTCTATCTCTGAAAATTTAAGCGGAGGGGTCACAGTTGTGAATCTCTTTAAAATGCTTTGAAATCTAATATCCTTTACGGATATTAGCTATGTGTTCCCTCACCCTTTCCTTTAGAGTTCTTTGTTTGCGTCCTACATATTGTCTGTTACACCCACACTCCAAAAGATATATTACGTCTTTTGATTCACAAGTTAAAGTTTCTCTAATATCCATAGAAAAATTGTTCTGTGTGGATTTAACTTTTATTGTTTGTACTGTATGAAGTCATCCTCTGACATTTCTATCTGCAATGCACGTTCAACATCAACAATGTCCTTGGTAAGTGAAGACACCTCCATTTGTAGAAACTCAATATTAAGCAGAATGAAATCCAGTGAATATCTGTTAGAAAGTGTTTCAAACCGTTTACAAAATATGTCATTGTTAGGAAAGTAGTTAGGACGCAGGTTGGATCGGATCCCTCTGGGGATCCTCTTTTCTTTATAATAATAATAAATAAAAAATTAATAATAATTTTTCACGACCAGATGGGGAACAGTGGACCATGCCTCTCTGATTGTGATGACGCCCAACAGTGCCATTTATTTTTAACATCAATTTGTGTGCAATTCCAGACATTCAATGTACTTGCAGTGTTATCCTCAAACTGGAGGAGGATCCCTCCTTGGCTGCATGGAAATCGGCGCTGTGGTTGTTAGTGTCAGTGGAGACATTGACGTGATCCCGCTTTCTACAGACAACCGCTTTGGTTGTGGTCCTTTTCGGCGGATTTGGACCTCATCCTATATGCTGGAGAATGTAGGACTCACCTACGGCAGCCTGTATACTGTTCTGGATGCACTTTGCACTTTAGTAGTCATTTATATAATAATTGGGTAGTTTGCCATCAAGCAATATGGTGGACTTAGCGATATTGAGAAGAGCGCATGCGCTCAGTCGATGCGCTTTGCCACCTATGACTTCTTTCTAGACATGTGCAATTAGTCTTTTGAGACGCTCAATGGAGCGCATTGGTTTCTGTGGGCGCCATGACTTATGAAGGTACGATCTTAAAGATCCTCATCTGGGACATTTACTCACTAGATCACTGAATTTTTGGATTAGATTTTTTATATATAGTTGATATATTCTATATGATGTATTCATTCGATGTATTCACAAGGATATAGATCATGTATTTTTTGATCCTGATTGCACATGTCACTTTATGCACATGCACTTTGTTTACATTTATTTGACACAAAAATCAGATGTACTGAATCAAATGATTATTGGTGCTGCACTGTGATTTGTTGTTCACTTTGGATATACCTTTATATGCTCTCATTTTCACTTTATCCATGCCTGAGGAAGGCTCATGTGAGCCGAAACGTCACAATTTTGCCACTATATGGGTGAATAAAGTTTTTATTGTTTTCCCTATTTAGGTGTGCAGTCCAACTTTTTCTTTTTTATAACATTGGGCATTGTCTAAACCCATTGCTGGACATTGTACCTGCTTTTTTGGATGGTGCTCCCATAGATTTTTCTTCATTTTTATATATATATATATATATATATATATATAAACTGAAAGAAGGGCCAGCAGCACTCAATAAATCCGTGAACAACGTTTATTCACCCAGTGTTCGGAACAAAGCAGCAACGTTCGACTGCTTGTTGCAGTCTTTCTCAAGCCATGACTTGAGAAAGACTGCAACAAGCAGTCAACGTTAGGTCTGTTCGAACACTGGTGAATAAACGTTGTTCACGGATTTATTGAGTGCTGCTGGCCCTTCTTTCAGTTTATATATTATGGACTTTGATGCCAGTCCTTAGGCCTTGATTTGCACCCACAGTCTACGAGTGTGCTGCTACCTCCTTCACCTACTTCTATATATATATATATATATATATATGTTTAAATTAAGTTTAGCCTCTATTTTTGAAAAAGTTTGTGACGGGATCTGAACTTACAGCTTCTGCATCACAGCCCAGAACCTTGACCACTACACTATATAGATGCATAGCCAGTCATAAAAATAAAATGAAATAAAATTTGAGACTTTTACTGTATAGGAATACTTACTAGAGATCTTTGGAGTGAGAACAGCCACCATGAACCACTACAACTCCTATCTGTGTCACTACTGCTCCCATCGTCCATACAGCACTTCCCAGTGGGTCACTGCACGTTTGCCATGTTTCCATGCCCCTGTGCAATTTACATGATTTGAAGTCAAATGAAAAGAATTAGGGGACATTTATCATTTGCGTTTGTTTTTTTGTCAATTTTAAGTCTATGTTCTGTGTACTTGCACCAAACTTCGTGCAATGTGGTTTAAACCTATATGTGTAAAAGTACAGCAGGGGGTTTCCTGGTATAGGTTGCAACTTTTTACGACTTTTCAGACTTTTTATTTCTCTGATATTAAGTGCGCTGTAATCCAGGTGTAATCTCACTTTTTAGCTCTTAAACATAGACCACTTTGAAAAGTGGTGCAAAACCTGACCAAATGTTGCAGAAAATGCTGCAATAAGCATCATGTGCAACATTTGTAGCCCAAAAACTGATTTAGTTATTTCATAAATGCCCCCCTAGGTTAATATAAATTAATTGGGGGTAACATATATGCAGTAATGTTAGTTAGTTATTCTGGATAAATACAATGTATATACTGTAGCAAATGAGAACAATTACAATCCTTAGTAGTGCAAAGTAGTACCTTCATACTCAATCCTAAGAAGTGCAAAACCAGTGTCTACAAAATTGCACAAAAAGGTGCAACATTTGTCTTTTTACCCCCAAAAAGAAAGCATATAAGGGAAGTTGGTAAGGTAAAGGTGTTTTTAAACTCATTTGCGAAAGGCAGAGGTTAAAAAACTGTGCAAATGTGTAACTGCTCATGGCAGGTGTAGAAACAGATTCAACCTATCAGACAATTCCAAATGCACCCTTATTCCCTATTGTGACACTTCTTGAGAAACTTTGCATGATCCAAAAGCCATTGAAATTCTTGGCTAGCTAGGTCTTCCTGATGGACAGCAGATTTTTGCAATTCTCCTGTATAACAGTTTATAAAAAGTTACAACAGTAGCATACAGAATTTGATTGATGATTGGACTATTAGTATTTTCCTAGAGAAAATATGTGTGATGGCTATATGCAACAAAAGTAGTAATCTGCATTGTGAGATGAAACAATTTTGCTTTACTACAATATTATGCATTGAAAATTACATAAAATATAATTTACTCTTTAATGAATCTTCCACACTATAGAACAGTTTAGACAAAGATGTCACCCTTTAGGCTACATTGTGCCAAGCTATTTAAACCAGGGAATGTGTCATCTACAATTTTTCTTCTTCTAATTAAAACCAGACAGTGACAAATCACACATCTTTTTTTCTAATGTTGTTTTTTCTGATTTAAATTTTTTATTCTAATTTCTATGCAAGATTACAGGGCAGTTTTGCCCGAGCCTGAGCTGTTGCTAACAGCATGTGGAGTTATTTATTAAAGCAGCAACATGGGCCATATACATGGTGGGGTCTCACTGACACATGTATTTGTAATACGTAAATAAGACCTCTAGTAAGTACAGTGCTCCTAATGGTAGTATAAATACATATCATATATATGTGAGATTTGAACACGTGCTGTCAGCCGGTTAATGCTGTGGAAAATGACCACAGTGTAATGTTTTAACAAAGATGATATTGTAAATATTTTTTATTAAATAAATAAATAAGAGTACCTAAGCACAAACCATATACATATTCGGTATGCCCATAACCACAACAACAAGGTTATTTTGGCAGAATAAGAAAGACGTGTCATTTTGTCAACAATAAAAAAAAATCATGTAAATTAAACCCCAATCTATACTTACTAATAAATGAGGAATAGAAAACCATTATGGCTGAAAGAGTGTTGGGGGGAAGTAAAGAAAGCAGTCCTTAGATTTTTAAGTACTTTGTTATTCAGGCTGAACCACAGTCAGCATGAAGTCCCCACACAGGGGTGGAACTACTGCCTTAGCTGCCCTAGTGGTTGCTATGGGGTTCACAGTGGTAGGGGAGCTCAGGCTATAGTGGATGCCTATCATCCACTACAGCCTCGGAAGCCCCGAGCTGAGAATTCCCTGTGGGCCGCACTGTGTAACCCCCTTCTCGTGTTGCATCCCCTGTGTAACTTGTGTGCTCCATATCCCCTGTGTGTTCTCCGTGTGTCCCCTGTGTGGGGCACCAAGGGGGCAGAACTACAGCATGTGGGCAATAAGGGGGTATTTTACTCTGTGTGTGTGTGTGGGTGGGGTTGCAGGGAAATTGCTGAAGAGGAGGGAGGCTTTAACAAATTTTCTGTGGGGTCCAGAGAAAACATAGTTTAAAAAAGGGCTAGGAATGGGGAGATGCATCACTGGGGTGACATCCCCCTAGCCTTGCCTCGCCTGGTTCGGCTTGATTGACTGACAGTACGGGACAGAATCCCCTATGATTATTGCTCACTATGATGTAGTAGATTAGAGTCAGCCAAGCTGCAGTTGGTGTGGGAAATGTGGCTGTTACATGGGCCCTTTTACCTAGGCTACTCTACTCTGTGCAGAATTAGACTAAGGGATTATTATACTTGAAGTACTAGAGCGTACTGACAGTGAGTTCTGTATCACTGGGACTTGACTGCATGCATAGAAGCTTCTTTAAAACATTCATAAGGTTTCTGTTCCCTAAAATAAAAATAAGAGAATTCATGACTGGAAATAAAGTAGTAAAAATTAAACAAACAGCAATTAATGTGTCATTTTGAGGTACCGATGGCGATGGGTCATCTAGCAAAGTACAGTAAATGCAATGTAGAAAAGCAAGTAAATGATTAAGAGAGAAGTCATAGTTCTAGATGCCGATAGTTGAGTATTGATTCTAGCATGTCCACAGCCTTCATTGCCTTGTCTTATCTGTTTCATGTGCCAACATAGTGAGGTGATGATGGTTCCAGCTGTGAGAAGTATTAAGGTAAAAGCCACAGAAGCAACAATACCATATACTTGAAATATACAACTGCATTTGTTCTTGTATTCCGGTGACATTGTACTTGTTATGTTTCCTGTAAAGTTCAAGTGGATATCCCAGTAGGATGCTATTCCAACACACCAAGACAGGACAAGGGAAAAAGGTAGTAGCCAGGGCACGATAAATGGAAGCTTTGCCTTCAGCTTGTAAAATAAGGTTCCACGAAATTGTACAATCTTCACACAATAGTAGAAACACAGACAAGTGGAGCACCAAAGACTGGACAATTAAAATGAAATGATCATCGCTACAAATAAGACTGTTACCTTTTCTTGCATGTAGAAGTCAAAAAACAAAAGTAAGCAAATTCTTGAGTGCCAACAGCTCCCTCATGGAGAATGTTGGAAATTACAATTCCATTTTGGATGATATTACAAGGATTGTGGACATGGGTTCTAAGCCAGTCCTGAAAGTGGACTACTTGGATAAAACTATTTCCAGTCAAGCCAGTTAACATCCCTAAAGCGTGGATGAGTACTGTAAATCAAAAGTCACAAAAAATGACATGTTGAAGATCTAGAATATTTTACTTGTACTTTCTTCAAAGCTTTTGAAAGCTAATGGTTTCTTGCATCGTTTTTCGTCAAACCCGTGTCTGTAGATTCTGAGCAAGGTATTATTTTGACACATTCCACCTCATTTCATGGAAACACATTACCAGTCATTGAAGTAGATGACACAAAATATATTTGCAAGTCTCATACTGTTCATGTGAATTACTTCACACAGATTCATTTTCAGCAATACAAATCATGCGGTTTGAAGGACATTTATTTTCTTTTATGAAGGATATAAATTGTCTTTGTAATAAAGTATTTATTTCAGCACACTAATTAATTTACAGGCCCTGTCTATATGTCCTATATGTCATTTTGGGGAATAAGGACAATAAGGATCAATGAGGCAAACAAGCTCTTGCGGACTCATGTCATCTGCTGTATGTATTGCATGTGAATGTCCTACATGTAATAAGCTACCACATTACCCCTGAAGCAGCTGCTGTGTGGTAAAGTATTGGTTGTCCCAATGTTTCCTAGGCTAAATTGTCACTTCCTAGGGATGTCAAGAGGTAACTCCCATGTAAATTGGGTTGTCTGTGGTGAGACAATGCATTTAACCCCGTTCTGTTTTCCATTTTCGTTTTTTCACTCCCTGCCTTTCTGGAGCCATAACTTTTTTATTTTTCTCTTCACATAGCTGCATAAGGGCTTGTTTTTGAAAAAGCAAGTTGTACTTTCTAAGGGCGCCATTTAAAATAGTATATGATGAAGTGGGAAGCTGGAATTGCAAATAGGATGATACTGAAAAAAATATCTTCATTCTCCATGTCAGTACAATTACAGAGATTTAACATTTTATAGTTTTTCTTGTGTTTTGATACTAAAAAATTACAAAACAATTTAAAAACTTTGGAAGAATGTGTTATTCTTTGCATCACCATAATCTGACCCCCACAACTTTTTTATATTTACATCTACGGAGCTGTGTGAAGGTGCATTGTTTGGAGTGTGTAAGGGTACTTTCACATTGGTGTTTTGCATTCCGTTTGTGAGATCCATTTCAGGGCTCTCACAAACGGTCTAAAACGGATCAGTTAAACCCCAATGCATTCTGAATGGATAAGGATATGTTCAGAATGCATCAGTTCAGCTCTGTTCCTCTTCTATTCCGTTCTGAAGGCAGACACAAAAATGCAGCTTGCCGCATTTTGGTGTCCGTCTGATGATGCGGAGCCGAATTGATCCGTTTTGACTTACAATGTAAGTCAATGGGGACGGATCCGTTTTCAATGACACAATATGGTGCATTTGAAAACGGATATGTCCCCTATTGACTTTCAATGTAAGTCAAAACGGATCCGTTTTGACTTTGACATTTTTCTTTAAAGCTAATGCAAACAGATCCGTTCTGAACGGATACAAACGTTTGCATTATAGGTGCGGATCCATCTGTGCAAATAACAGAAGGATCCGCACCTAACGCAAGTGTGAAAGTAGCCTAAGACTTTTGATCACTTTTTATTCTATTTTTTGGGTACTAGTACAATAAAAAAACAGCAAATCTGCCATTTTGTTCTTTTTTCTGTTACATCATTCTCTTTGTGGGGTAAATAGATGTATATTTTAATAGTTCAGACATTTTGGGATGCGGTGATGCCTATGATATTTATTTTTTATTGTTTATTTTTATTGTTAATATGAGGAAAGGGGGGGGGGATTTGATTTTGTTACAGTGACATGCAAAAGTTTGGGCACCCCTGGCCAAAATTACTTGTACCTTTGTATTTTAAGCAATAACATTTTTTTTTTTTATCTCTTACATTTTCAAAATAACAAAAAGGTAAAAGGACCTGAAGCAAAAGTTTGAGCATCCTGCATGGTGAGTACCTACTAGCACCCTCTTTTTTCAAGTATCACAGCTTGTAAATGCTTTTTGAAGCCAACTGAGAGTTTTAAAATTCCTGATTGAGGGATTTTTATTCATTCTTCCTTGCAAAAGTCTTCCAGTTTTGTATGATTCCTGGACCATCTTGCATGCACTGTTCTTTTGAGGTCTATCCACAGATGTTCAATGATGTTCAGATCAGTGGACTGTGAGGGTCATGGTCTCTGCTTAAATGAAATTGAAACAACCATGGCAAAATGGGGGGGGGGGGGTTAAACTATAAGGGTGGAAGAAAGCTTTGAGAGGAGTGAGGGGCTCGTCAAATTGTGCTTATCCTCTTCAACCTCGAAGGATTTTTTGTTTTTGCATTTTTGTTTTTCACTTCTTGCCTTTCCAGGGCTATATACTGTAGTTTTTATTTTTCTCTTCACATAGCCATAGGCTTGTTTTTTGTGGGATGTTGTACTTTATAATGACAGCATTTAATATTGTATAAGATGTAGTGGGAAGCTGAAATTTTTTTTTTCCAATGGGGTGGAATCGAAAAAAAAACGTTATTTCACCACAGTTTTATGGGTTTTGTTTTTACAGCATTCCTTATATGGAAAAACTGACCTGTCTTCTTTATTCTCCAGGTCAGTACAATTAAGACAATAACGCATTTGTCTAGTTTTTCTTGTGCTTTGGTATTGAAAAAAAATAAAAGCCTTGAAAAAAAAAATTCTGCAGACTGATATATAGCTTTGTGGGAAAAGATTCAGTATAATGTTAGTTTCACATCTGCGGTACGGAGATCTGACTGCCTGAGAATGCTGGGAATCGGCTGGCCACAAACCGCATCATTAAGCAGTTTGTTGGCATTTTTGGTGGAATGCGGCTGGATCTCCACTGGACCCCAGTATGCTTTGCATCCAACAGTGTCTGATCCGGAGAATTCCGGCAAACTGTTGTCTGCTGGAATAAACACTGAAGATGTGAAACTAGCCTAACCTGTATATCGTTCTGGCTTTGACATCAAAGAGGTAGTCCTATGAGTGATTGACAGCCTTCCCTCTATGACTGTGTGAACAGAGATAGCTGTCAGTCACTTATAAGGCTGCCTCCTTGACTGTGGTGTGCACTGTGGTGGCACGGTGTGCATTTATCATTTAAGATTGTTTTTATGTCAGTTTTCAGTCTGGCTTTGCTTTGTGTGCTTGCATCAAATTTATGAGCTGGTGCACCTTAATAATATGTCTGCTGTGAGTGCAAAGTGGTTTAGGTGTAAAAGTAGACCATGGGTTGCCTAGCGTGGGTTGCAACATTTTTGTGACTTTTGAAAAAGTCGCACATAGTAAATGAACCATAATCCAAGTCTAATTTAGCTTTTAGCTCTTAAACATAGACCACTGTGAAAAGTGGTGAGGATCACAACTGCTGCATTATTCCCAAAATAAATTGTCAATAGCAGTGTGCAGTGTGTTTGTTGAAGGGAAGGGATTTATGACATTTAATTGCACTTGTCTTTAAATAACAGAAAACACACTTGCAATTTTGCTAATACAGTAACCTGTGTGTACCAAACCTCTAAAAAGAAAACCTGACTTTTTAACGGGACTCAAAATAAATGAACCAGGCCTTGTCATCATAAAGTCAGAATGTGTTTAGTAGTAGCAGTACCAGCCATATGCCCAGTAGGAGTAGTAGTAGTAGTAGTTACTGCACTTGTAGCTACAGTGGCAGCAATAGGGGCAGTGGTAGCAACAGTACCACTCGGCGCAAATGCAGAGTAAGGAATCAGGAGGCAGGCCAAGGAGCCCACAATGACATTTCACAGTCTGATAAAAGTGGTGTGGAGAATGAAGATGATGAGGATTGTGTATTGGGTAGGACCTGGGAGCAAGAGCAGGGTTCTGAGGATGAGGCGACATCAGAGGAATAGGGTGGTGGCCGTGGTGGCAAAAAAGAGCAGAGGTAACATACAGCCAAAATTTCACAAAAAACTGGATTGGCCAGATCTGCTTCTATTGTGGTTAGCTCGGAAACTGGTGATGCTGCTAATTCTGTGGGTGTAGGCTTAAATGTGCCAGACCTAGGCCAAGCTGGGCTGCCTGTTACTCTGTGCGATAAACTCTCAAATGGCAGTTTTTTTCCACAAAACTGGAATGCAAAGCAACAGCTGTGTGCAAGATCTGCAGGACTAAAATAATCAGTGGGTGTTTAAACACAAACTTAAGTACCAGGGCTATATAGCAGCACATGAAAAGGCATCACTGGATCTTGTGGGAAAATCCCCAAGTACACCATCAGCTGCATTGTCTCCTGCTCAGACTTCTTCTTGTCCTCCTTTGCTCCATCAAGAGACATTTATAACAGAATGCTTGGTCATGAGAAAACTATTTTCGACCAACAATTAGCTTGTATGGAAGCTGAACTCCTGGCCAAGTCACCGACGGTGCAGTTGTTTCCATACCACTTAGGACCCATTCACCACTATATTCGTTTTTGCAGATAGCAAATTTCAGATCTGCCTTACATGGATGCCGGCCGTCTGCGTTCTGCATTTTGAGGATCAGAACGTCCTTCCCTATAATAGAAATGCCTATTCTTGTCCTCAAAAATTAATTAATAGGACATGTTCTATTTTTTTTAAAGGGCAGAGGAATGGAAGTGTGGATGTGGACATCACATGGTGTGCAGTCCGCATTTTTTGCGGACCCATTGAAATGAAAGGATTCGCATCTGTTCCACAAAATTGCGGAACAGATGCGGACAGAAAAATTCAGTTGTGTAAATGGTCCCTTAGTTGTAGTAATAATGGTGCAGTTTTGCGCCTTTACCAAAATTTTATTCTGTTGTATGACCCTCATACTTCTGCCCAGCTATTCATTTTCTTCAAAACAATTGTTTAAAATTGCAACTCTCACTGTGCAGCAAGGTGCTCACCTGGAGTAGCTGTTATTGACAGGTACAGTACATGTCTTTAATGGCCCACTAGTTCAATGTTTTTCAAGGTGAGGCAGGACCACAGCAACAAGGCCAGCCACCACATTTGTGTTGGTGGTCAAGGAGCAGGAGGCTGATGATGATGATGACGAAGACACTGACTTCAATGACCAATCATACCAGTGGAAAGAACTGGGTCTTTGGGCACGCTAGCCAGAATGGCAAGCTTTATGCTTTCTTGCTGACATAATAACAGGTGCATCATTCACATAAAGCAATCTGATGATTACTGGATAGCCAATGTCTTTAGACACTTGCTATCAAAGTAAAATGGGGGAATTTTTTCCGGTTTCTGAAAGGGAGGCCAAATTGCTTCATTACCAGGAAACACTATGGGGGTAATTTATGATGAGAGGAAAATTTGAAGTCAGTTTTGCTCTGAGTCTGTGTTGGAGTACTTTGTGCCACATTTATCAAATGTCTCATGTTGTTTAAAAATTTGTCTTATCCTTAGACCTAAGACTTTTGTCTAGAGAAGCTGCTCCAGTTTTCCTACTCCACCCTCCTCCTGGAGTGAGATTGCAATTTTTTTTGTGACTTTTAAAAAAATCTCAATGATAAATCTAGAGTGAAACTCATTAACATAGCTAACCACACCCACTTTTCCAGACACATTACAAAACTGGAGTGAGTGGTGTAAAAATGCACAAAATTTTCCTCAAAAAAGTGCAAAAAAGTCGCAGAATTTAGCGCAATCGCTTACATTTTGTGCAAGTGATTGCAAAAATCCACAAAAGGCCTTTTTTTGCAACTTTTTGATGCCACAAGTCTGGAGTGAAGGTATGATAAATCAGGGCCTACACAGCTTGCTGCAGCTTTCAGGGAGCAGACTGCATGTCTAAGGGGAGGAGAGGGATGCCCCCTCTGAGTTACCCACCTCCTTCTGTCTCCACTACCATGAGCATCAGAAGCTGCAGCAGCTAGTTCACTATCATCAACATGATGAAGCAATTTCTTATGGACTGTGGCATTCTGGTGCAAATAAACAAACAGATCATCTCAACACCCAGGTTCAATCGTACATGGACTCTGGCCTTTCTCTGGCACATACTAAGTTCACTGATCCCAAGGACTTCTGGGCATCCAGATTTAAACAATGGCCTGAACTGGCCCAGTATGCTCTCTCTCTCTTCTGTCTTGTCCAACCTCCAGGTTTTCACTGCTGCATGCAGTGTTGTCACACCTAAATGGACTAAGTTGTCCAATATTCAGAACATCACATTTGTCAAAATGAACAAGCTCATGAACATGAGATAGATCTGCCCTTGTTGACAGTGCTCCACAATGCTACTGCCGCTGCCTGCCTGAAAACCAGCATGTTCTGTACCATATTGCTTCCGCCACTACAGTCATCATGCCACCATGTTTTCTGCCTGCCTATCACATGGTCCTTATGGCTGCTGCTGCAACTCTCTGCTGCTATTCTCCCCTGCCACTTTCATTACCCCTAATGCCACTGCCATTACCGCTACACAGCCGTCCCTATTACTACTGCCACTTCCATTACCCCTAATGCCACTACCATTACCTCTACACAGCCGTCAATATTACTACTACACCTAAATAGCCGCATACATATCTACTGCCTTGTCTGTTCCATGCTATGCTGCTATGGCTGATGCTACTTTTGCAGCCTCTATTACTCTATCCTTTCCACCTTCACGCTGTACTGCTTCTGCTCACAATTAAAAATTAGAACTTTTCCAGGCTTGTTCAGTACAAGTCGCTCTTTCTTCTGCCAATTAACACTTGTGTGTGTATAAATACAGGCAGGCATTCTGACCCTCTTAAGGAATAATTTTTGGATGTTTCTGCAGAATAAGCCACCCTGTCTTATGACAATAATATGTGTCTATATTTTGGATGCTTGGTCACAACAAGCCACTACTTTTTTTTTTCCCTTAATTTTTTTTCCCTTAAACACTATCTTCCCTCGATAAGGGACAATTTTTGGAAAGTTTCCAATATGAAAAATCATAACATATGACAGTGCAGTGTGTTTTTGTTTGTTATATCTGTTATATTCAATTATTGTATTGATTGAAATCCCTTAGCCATATTTATTACTTATACAACTTTTCAATTGGGATCAAATTTGCTCGGACTGAATAGAATGTGGCGATCAAATCAAAACCAAAACTAATTTCAGAAAATGTGCTTCTCTCTAACCATTATATTTCATCACATTATCACAGAAAATAATTATTAAAATGTAAGGTTGTTAGTATATAAGGGTTAATGGGCACAGATGTGTTACAGCTCCATACAAGAGACCTTACTTATTACTTAGTAAGTCATCAATATCAATATCAGGATAGGTCAACAATATCAGAACAGCCGAAGTCCAATTCCATTTAAACAGCTGATCATGGGGTACTGGGAGTCAGAAACCCTCTGCACTGATATTGATGACCTATCATATTGAGCCACTGCACACCCCTTTTAACCTACTGCAGTGTATGAGGCTATAATATACCTCTGTAAGCCATTAATTTCATACAGAGTCATTTTTTTTATTTTTTCTGTGGATTTGAATGGCATCCGACAGAAACAAATCATAGCATGCTCCAAAAGATGCCATATTGCAGAACTATTCTTGTCTTGAATCATTTCTTTCAGTGGTCAATGTAACTTACAGAATTGTTTGGTCGACATGTGCACTGATGTGCATAAGGCCTAAAAGATAGCATCTATTCTAGAAAGGTAAACTTTTTCAGCATCAGCATTGCTGACTACTACAATTCAATTAGATATGCGTACATATAAATAGTACTTGAAAGCTTAACCAGATGTATATGTTCACCTGTATCGTTGATGTAAATTGGAAACAAATTAGCTCCGAAGTGATTCACAGATTTCCGGCGATAGACTAGCACCAGATTTACATAGTTATGTTATATTCTATCCTCAGTGATCATCTAAAATAACAGCAGTTTGTTATGATTAAATACATATAAAATGTGTTGATTTTAGATATGTAAACGTCTTCTATTAGCCCTGTTTTTTTTCTTAAACATTAGTTTTACATATTTATTCAGGGCTCTGAGATCTGGGATTTTAAATGACAGCAACAACAGAATCTTTATCTGTATGTATTTTGTGTGCTGCAGGCATTTTGGATGGTGGTGGCAGAAGTGACAATAATAGTGGTATTTACTGCTGGATGGGGAATATTCTAGTCCAGTCTGACTGACAGAGTTGGTTGAAATATTTCACAATAGCATTTGCTGCATTGGGGGCCCATTTTAGGTAGACATTGCAATCGGACAGGCCATGATTTGTTGCCTTCTTTAATAAAATAAATATATTATCATAGCATCATTAGTAGAATTACAACTAATTCCGACAGTAGAGTAGACAAAGTGGATAAACAGTAAAGTGAAAAAAGTCTATATGTATTATTCATTTATTGATTCTATAAACAGGTTTTCTGAAAAACAAAAGAATTTTAGGTCTAAAACATAAAATTAAGAAAATCCTTCAATATTTTTGAAGAAAACTATTTTTTACAGAAACTAGTTCCTCTGATTCCCTGCCACTGGTCTTCTGCATCCCCTATTGCTCCTGTAAAGTTTTTTCTAGGTTTACGGTTAGACTGAATGATGGGACATCATTGTCAAGTTGCTCCTATTGTCAAAGTGTACAAAAGCATTCAATGGCTAAAATTATATTACAATTTCATTCTACATGATATAAACTGTATTCTAACTACATTTCATATATTAATTAAAATAATATATACTGTATTTTTCAGACTATAGATGTACCTGACCATAAGACGCAACCCAGGTGTAGACAACAAAAAAATTAGAAAATAACATTTTTTATTTATTAAAGCTTTCTTGGTGTGTTGAAGACATGGAGAGGTAAATGTCACTAACTATAATAGTCTAGGGTAGAGAGGGTTAATAGTTTACAGTCACCTCCTGTTAAACATAGCACAACCATAGCGGCAGACTATGCAACTGCTTAGGGGCCCAGGGCAAGAGGGGGTCCAGTTGGGAACATCTCCTCTTCTACTGGGGGTAAAAACTTGGTCAAGGCCCTACCCTTAAAAGAAACAACTTTTAGCAAGTGAGGCAGTGGAAAAAATGGCCCAAGGGTCACTGAAAGGGGTTAAGGAGTAAAACCTTCTGTCCTGTGTGGGAGGCCTGGTTTGATCCTTGCTATGGCCCTTACTTCTCTATGTACGCCACTGCCATAGAAGGGTATCTTTTAAAACACACAGCAATTTGCATTTGGTCACCTCAATAAATGTCACTCATCTCATAAATGTGTCTCCTGTTACGTGTGTCTCCAGCATTGCTCTCTAGTATCCTGTCATGCTTGTTCTGCTATGCTCTTTATTGTTTAAGTTTCTTTTTTAAGTATTATTTTACTCTCTCCGTGGCCATGACATTTTACAAATGCACACACTATACACAGATACAGATACCTGGTCTGACTCTTTCCACTGACTCCTCCTATCATTAAAGGTCCTCAATCTGCAGCTAGTTCCAATATTCATCTCCTTTCCTGCTGACTGGGAACCTTTAGCATGGGAGGGCTGTGATTCACACAGTTGCCTCTATGAGCTGAATGTTCTTTCAGCCACTACCCACAGATCGGTGTCAGGCAATGAGAGACAGAGGTGTGCAGATGCATAGCTCTCTTATTGATCAGGCAAAGCTCTGTATCAGATTAATAAGGAAGCAGTTTGGGGTGGGGTTGGTCTGGCACTGCTGGGCCACCCTAACTGAGGACCATAAGATGCAGGCACTTTTTAGCAAGCGTTTTTCTTGGTAAGAAATGTGTTTTAGAAAAAAATGTTTGCTTTTAATATAGCCCGGTGATAAGTACAACCCGTTAAAGTCTTTTATGTGATGACAGAAACTTCAGTATTGCCAGGAATCAATTTTACACCTACTACATACCTCAACTTGGTTGAAAGCTTTCTATTTCCAAAAATCAAAATCACTGCATTTACTGTTGGAAAACTAGACAGCACAATGAAAGAAACAATAAAGATTACACTCCCTACATCTTGTACTTCAGTAAATATAGTGTTAAGAATCCCATAGAAAATTAGGTAAACTATAAGAAGAGAAATCATTGTTCTAACAGCCGATATATGAGTTGATAACCGTCCATGGCTGACACCTTCATTGCTTTTCTTCATTTGTGTCATATGCCTGTGAAGAGACTTAATGATGGCTCCAGCAGTGAAAAGGATGATTGTGAAAGCCACTGTAGATAATGCCATGTATATACGAAACAGGCAATCACATTCGCTCTTAAACTTAAAGTTATAAGCTGATAGTACATATGTAGCATTATCTGTGGGAAATGAACTAGGTCTGTAAAAGTCCCAGTAGACTGGCAATCCAACAATCCACGACATGACATTAGAGAAAACTAGTAGCCAGGGAACAATAACTGGAAGCTTTGCTTTTAACTTGCAGAATATTGTTCCACGGAGATTGATGATCTTCACGTAGTAGTAAAAGCATAGAGTAGTGGAGCACCAGAGACTGGAGAATGATAGTGAAATCATTATAACAGTCAATGACCTGGTGACCCAGACCTGGATATAAAATTCCACAAACAGGAAGGCACAAATCTTACTAAAAGCAAATGATCCTTGAAGGAAAAAGTTTACAAAGCCAATAGAGAAAATGATCAAGTCTATTGGGGCCAGTAGATGAGTTTTCAGCCAATCTAGAAGCTGTACTGATAGGATAAATAGGCTTCCAGTCAAACCAGTAACAAGAAAAAGGACATGAAGAACAACAGGAATAATTATATTTGCATCAAGCATGTTGGACCCTAATGCAATATTTCCGTGGACTTAAAAAATCCAGTGTTTAGTAAGAGCTGTTTGTCCTGAATGCTCGCCTCTGTATATTGTAAGTCAGTCTAGTTTGTTGTATTCATTTTCATCATTCCAAGAAATTATTTGAAAAAAATTGAATACTTCTGTGCTTTCACCCCTTTTTGTGGTTGGAAGGATTGATGTCTGTCAGCTTCATTTAAAAGGCATCATTTAAAAGTAAAATTCTGATAGAAATATGACAATGAATATCTTATTATAAAGCTTCTCTTAAGTATTGGTACCAGGATCTCAAATGAAATAATTCAAATGAATTCAATGTTATATCTGTTCAGCATTTTACAGACGAGCGCACCAGTATGAAAATATTTGCAAATAATCACAAGCAATTTGTCTTTCGTGTATTCTATTTTGAACAGGACATATACAAATCCTGAGGCTTTTATCCTACAATATATGTCACAAAACAGGAAATGAATAAGACAGTATTTGAGACTGGTCTAATTTGGAACAGGTGGCCTATTTTGAGTGAGATTTTGCAAAAGTTGATAAATCTGTTGCCGATTTAGGTGTAAGACTATAGGTTTATCTATAGGTGTACCTATAAAAAGAGTCCAAGTTAAGCTTCATTCTCCATGGACAGCACACATACCCATTCATTTTAATGTGTGTATTCACACATCTGTGTTTTAGCATGGTCCTTGGGTCCGTGGATTTAGCACGGAATCATGCTCTGTTTTGCCCATTATAGTCTATGGGTCTGTGAAAACGACATATATGACACACGGATGCCATCCGTGTTTCACAGATCATTAGAAAGAGAAAATTATTTTTCAGCTGCACAGTGTCCATGAAACACAGATGACACATGGACAGCAAAAAAACTACACACAGACAACACAAGGATCCTTCACGGACGACTTCACTAAGGCATCACTGACCACCTTTTCATGGATTTAAGCACGACACAGATGTGTGAATGAGGCTTTAGAAGACAACACTTCTACACAGACATGGCTTATTATGGAGCTGATCCACATCACAAGAAAACTGTGCCACAACATCAAATTCGAACACTACAGCTCTGCCAGCTTTTTTGGGAACTGAACAGAGTTGCATGCGGGGAGGGAGTTGGTTGGGTAACCCCTAACCAGTCACATAATTTCCTGTGTGGCCCATCACTATAAGGCGAATGGCGTTACAGAATAAAATAAATATGGCCGATTCATTATTGCTTCAACGCTTCACCTACCCAAAAAATTTAATTTTAAAATGGTATGAATAAAAACTACAGATCGTCGCCCCCAAAAAAAGACATCACTGTTATGGTGGTCGGAATATTGTAATGTAAAAAATATATTTTTGTTCAAAGTTTTGATTTTTTTACAGTATTAAAACACAAAATAAACTATACAAATGTGGTGTCTTTGATCAGTGTTTGTAAGGCAAAAACGTGAGTCGGTCCAAACCAGAGATGACATGTGATGGGAATATTTACATGTCTTCTGTGTTTTGGACCCACTCCTGCTTTTGGCTTCCAAATCATGATTAAATCCCAGTGCAAAATACTGACCTTAAGGATGCTCAAAAGACAGGATCTGTAGTGTTTTCCATTTTTTGGTTCTTCTGACAGAGCAGAAGAAGGGTAAAATAAACGGGGATGTCAAGAGGGCTAAACAGGGACATTAGTAGCCCCAAACCAGAGTGCTGTGGGTGATAACAGCATGAGGAGTCAATCTAGTGCCCCAGTCACAGAGTGGTGAGGTGGCATCAGCATGAGGAGTCAATATAGTGGCCCAGTCACAGAGTGGTAAGGGTGGTAACAGCATGAGGAGTCAACATACTTGCCCAGTCACAGATTAGGGAGGGTGGCAACAGCAGTGGTAGTAACAGTGCAAGATGGTGGCAGTAGTAGAAGATGGCAGCAGACGCAGCAGGTATGTGGCATCAGGCGGCCGGCAGCATCAGCATAGTGGCTGAAGCACATAGCCAGAAATAACGGCCCATATTTCGCAATGTTCTGCTGTGGCAGCACACTTCAGTCAGAACATTACTGCCAGAATGATTTAGTCTGATGCACCGGTGTGGAAATTTATGCCTGATTCATGCCTGATTCATCTTTATAAAGGGTAATCTTTCAACATTTTGTGTTGAAAGGTGAGTTCTCTTTGGGGTAACTTTGCTTCCCGTCACACTAAACAACCGCTCTGATGCCACACTACTGGCAGCGAAGGAAAACTTGTCCAGGGCAAACTTGAACAGTTGAGGTAACAACTCTAGTTTGGTTGCCCAGTAGTCAAAGGGATCTTGGCTGACAGGGTGCAGTCCAAGTATGCCACCGCCTGCTTTTTCAGGTTCTGTTCCATGTCCTGCTGCGGGCTGGTTTCTTCAGTGGGGAGGTGAATAATCATGCTCATCAAAGACTCGAGACTCAAGTTACCGCTGATGGAGCTACTGCTGCTCCTGCCCCCCCCCCTCCTCCAGCAGTCATGGCAGTGGACCTTCGTGAGGATGGGCGATGGCACACATAGGCAGCGACCATCCGACTATATAGGATAGTAGTTGAGTAGTCTCGATAGTAGTTGAGTTTATCATCCCTCTCTGCAGGTGTAAAAATGGCCCTCATTTTGGCCTGGTAATGGCCCGTTCTAAGATCGTGGAGAGCCAGTAGTCATCCCTCTGCCGAATGGTGATAATGTGGTTGTCATTACGCAAACAACTCATAAAGTCCATAAACATAAATCCAGCTCACCATGTATCCACCATTCTTCGTGCACGGAACAAACCAGGTAAGTTCTCCAGACATAAACAATATAAAGAAAGTTCCAGCACTTGTAAATCGTTTAGTTGCTTCGTCTTTATTTTCGGTAACAAATTACAGCATGTGGCACTCCGAACCCTCTGTCATGTGCTACACCTGTGCTGTGCATGTAACAGCATAAAAAATACATATTTGTATATAATTCTCACAAAATACAAAGTATGAAATACATAATACAAAATACAACAGCACATCTCCAGGGTCTGGTCTATTTCAATCACAAAACATGTTTTGGATTGGGACTCTGTAAGGTAGGTTCACGGCACACTGATTTGTATGCAAGTAATCACATTTTATTTCTATTCTTCAGTGTTCAATATAACATTGTTGTATACATCCAGGCTATATGATAAGTATAAGGCCACAATAATTACGTTTCGGTCTTATAAAGACCTTCCTCAGCGGGATCTAAAAGAGGTATAATATGACTATGATTACAATGGAAACGTATACAAAATGTGTGAAAAAGAGGGGAAGATTGGGAAAAAGGAAAAAGAGAGAAAAGAAAAATGGATTGAGAAGTCTAGAGTGGGGGTTAAAAAGTGACATGATTAGTGAATAATTCCTGAACTTATGTGAATAATAGGTAATAATGGATATAAGAGAAGGAGTGGTGGATAATAGATGAAGTGGCTGATAGTGAAAGAAGTAGTGAAGGAAATCTAATGAACTGTAATGTAAGAAGTATGAAAGAAGAATATGAGTAGAGGCTGTAAAAAATGTCATAATGTAAGAAGTGGGCGGTAGTAAAAGAAAAGGAAAAATTCGCAGCAGAGGGAATGAGCATGGAATTGCAGTGCAAGGGAAGCTTGATACAATAGGTATGGAGGACTGCAACAATGCCAGGAATGGCATGGAAGGAGAGTTACTTGTAATGGCGCACTGTGATGGGGCCGTGGATGCAGCATGTATGGAGGCGCAGTGCCAACTAAAATACTAGTACAAAAGCGCATTGTAGTGACATCAGGCGCGGGGAGTCACGTGTTTAATGCGCGCATACGCGTAGTGAATGGAGCCAAGTGTGGGCAAGGAGTGTGGGCAAAAAGCGCTATGAGTGTGTATGAACATGATTAGCGAAGCAGAAAAGCTGGAGGCAAAGAGAAGTTAATAGAGATAGATAATAGGGGAAATGGGTGATTTTAGAATCATGAGCAATATGTGTTATATAACAACATAATGAATATACAATGCGCAGCAATGAATTGCAGACATAATGTTATTAATTGATGAAATTATAAGATCCTATACGCACAGTAAATTGCTATGAAACATAATAAAATACCTAGAATAAAGTTTGTGAGAACAATATTTAGCAAAGAACGAAATGCCAGGTCGGTTAGGAGAAAACTGCTAGCATGTGGTGAGCAGGGGGGAGGGGGTGTAAGGAAGAAGGGGAAAAGGGGAAAGGTTGGGGTAGAAGGAGGGGGGAGGGGAAAGGAGATCTCACTCATGCTCGCCTAGTCCCCGATTAATGAGCCTGGAAAAGAGGATATACAGTGGATTAGAATTATGATACTACAATTGGATTGGGACTCTAGCATCAAATATTTTTGCCCAGGAAAACTGCATAGTGTGAATGGGATAAAAAGTCAAACATGAAAAATAGGTATAAAAATAAGAAGAAACCTGAAATTACTAGGACATCTTCACGTAACCATCGGTGAGACAAAATAATGGCTAATATTCTCTTATGCATATTGGATTACAACAGTATTAATAAAAATACATCAGTTCTTTCCTCAGATTAAGGCCTCATGCACACGAACATATTTTGGGTCCGCGTCCGAGCCATATTTTGCGGCTCGGGCGCGGACCCATTCACTTCAATGGGGCCGCAAAAGATGCGGACAGCACTCTGTGTGCTGTCCGTGTCCTTTGCTCCGTTCCTTGGTCCCGCAAAAAAAATATAGCATGTCTTATTCTTGTCCATTTTGCGGACAAGAATAGGCATTTCTACAATAGGCCGGAACGGAACGCAGAACAGCTTCCGTGTTTTGCGAATCCGCGGATTGCGGACCGCAAAACACCTACTGCTGGAACTCCCTGTATACATAAGGCCACACATTGTACATTCAATGACATAAAATATGCCCATTGTATTGCAATTAATATAGCTTTTTATCTGGAATGTTTCCGTATGTGTAGAATTGTGAAAATTTCTTGTTGGTATAGCATATCTACACGTTTTGCATGGGTGTCGTCCACATTTAGTATAACCTACTTATTTTATCCAGTTACCCGATGATTTATTTGTGGTATGTGTGAAAAGCGATGGGGAGAGAACACTAGCCAGTGTACTGGGTCGCCTTCTTACTATTCTGCATCCATTTTTTATGGTGTCATATAAGGTCTCAAGATATTTTATATTTTTATATTTTTATTTTTTTTATTTTATTTTTATTTGTGGACTTAATTTTTTTTCGTGACATATAAAAAGGTAACTATATAAACAGTGTAAATTTTTATAATTTGTATTTCTTTTATTTTTAATTTCACAAATTTCACAAATGTACACTAGAATAAAATCTAAAAACTGGTTTCCAAAAAAAAATAAGATAGCTTGTTATATTTTTTGTAAACTGGTGGCTGTATGTAAGGACAAGGGTGGGTAGTTCAAAATCTGTTGTATCATTTTTAATTATATTAGTCCTTTAAGGTTTGAACAGTAGTTCAGTTCTAGATTTGTTTGCTGCTATATTCAAAGCTCTAAATAACATCCAATCTGGATAACCCCTTTGGAAGAAACGCGTCCGAATTGACTGGCATTCACTTGTGTGCGAAACATTTGTGCTGCAATTTCTGCAAGCTAAATTCTCCTACTGGGATAGCTTTCAGAGTGTAAACAGAGTGATGACCATTGGCTTTTAGTATTCCCTGACGCTTTCTTACGGAACTTTTCTGTGCAGATTCTGATAACCCGTCAATTTTAAATCCAAAAAATGAATAGTGTATGAGTCTACAAAATGGTAAAGCTTCAATTGTACAGGTTATTATTCACATAGTCAATGAAGGCTGGTATGGCAGATACATCAATGTTTTCGCTTTAACGCGTGACCGCGGATCCAAAGCGGATTAGATATTCCATTCACATGACCAGCTGGATATGAAAAACAAAATGCAAGAGCTAGAAAAACTTATGATTCAAGAGACTAAAGTATAGTGGGATCATATAACGCTGGTAAAATATGTGGAAAAATCCATGATCCCACGTGGACTAAGAATTAAAAGAATACCAACTATGATTTTTTCTGATACTTTTGTCTCACAGTGGAATAATTTATTATCAGAATGCTCCCTAAAGTTGATGTCTTTAATTATTGAATATGAGAATGAGAAACTCACAAGTATTCAACATGAGATAGAAACATGTAAAAGTACTCTGAGTAAATATGAGTCTATACCGGAGTATGCCACAATGTAAAAAAATTGTGACTTCGTTCAAACAACTTGAGGAGAACATAATTGAAGCCAAGCATAATAAGTTCCAGAGGGATCTCTATGATTATAGTAACAATCAGATCTACGAATGGGGGAGACACAATAATCTTTACTACACCCCCAAACCTATATTAAAGAATAAAAATAAAAAATCACAGAGAAAACCAGTGAAACACAATGTATCACGCAGAGTAATCTTCAACTCATCTGAATTTGAAACATCAGAGGTAACCAGTGACTCTCAGGAGTCAGCTATGGACTACACCCTGGAAACACAGGAACAGACAGTGCTGCAAACAAAACCCTAATATTATAAAAAAGCAAAGAATAAAATGAGGTTGGGAGGTCTTTCAAAATTTGACCAAAACGGGCCAGATGGAAACATAAAAAGACCTTATCCCATGGCCACACGGTTACAGAAAAAATAGAAAGCTGTGCAGATCAACAATTATCACTGGATGTTATCAACCTTTCTGAACACTGCCTTACTGATGACCAAAAATGTCATCTTTGGGTTTGAACTTCGTGCCTACAACGGTTGTTGATTTGTTTACTACTATCCTTGATATTAATAAGTTTGTTAGAAATTTAAACCTTAGGAGACATTTTCATAATATAACTGATAGATTGGGGGATTTGGAGACAGATACAGAACCTGCTTGGAATGATTATGCCAATCTTTCATTTCGGGAGCAGCTGTCTCTGGTCTTGAGAGTCTTTAGACAGACAATGTAGCCTCTCCAGAGGCGTTGGAGGGACAGGTTTTTAAAAACACAAACCCATATTACTACCCAATTAAATCTCTCACCCAAAGCACGGATACCTTTCAGGAGGTTTTTGAAAAAGAACTCACCTCAATACATGACCAAATACAGTATCTTATAATAATGATAAAAATCTAAATTTAACTAGGAAACAAAGAAATGTTTTGAGGGAGCTAGAAGGCAAAACGGACATAATAATTAAAATGGCAGACAAAAGGGGTTCAGTGGTGGTTTTGAATAATAAAACATATTACCAACAAATTATGGATTTACTGTCAGAATCTTCCACATATCAGAAATTAGATAGGAATCCTTTATCTGAATCCTTTATCTTAATAAAGGGAAAGATCTGGGTTTCATTAACCACAGACAATATGATTTTCTGAATGTGGAAGCACCCATAATACACTCATTACCAAAAGTTCACAAAATGTGACCCTGCCCCCCCCCCATTACACCCTATTGTTTTGGGTATTGGCTCTTTGATGGAAAGGATGGGAAATTGGCAAGACTACCTGTTACAGCCACTTGCTAAAAGGGTATCGGGTTGTATTCAAGACAATACGGATGTACTCAAAAGTTTTTAGGATAAACAGTGGCACAGAGAGTATGCATGGCTGACTCTAGATGCTGTTTCGCTCTACCCCTCTATTCCTCACAATGTAGCTATTCTTGCATTCGAGTATCACCTCCATAGGTATAGCAAACATTCAGTGGAGTTTATTGACTATATCTTGGAGGTGACATCCTTTCTTATAACACATAATTATTTTTACTTTGATAACACATTTTTTGTTCAAACAAGGGGTGTGTCCTTGGGTGCAAAATTTTCACCTTCATTAGCGAATTTAACTATGTCATATTGAGAAGAGCGATACATATTTTACAAAAAGAACCCTTTTTCATGTGAGGTGTTCTGGTATGGCAGATACATCGATGATCTGCTCCTAATATGGGGCGACGATGTATCTGCCATGACAGCCTTCATTGACTATGTGAATAATAACCCATACAATTTAAAGGTTTACACATTCTGTTGATACATGCATTATACATTTTTTGGATTTAAAATTGATGGGTTATCAGAATCAGAATATCTGCACAGGAATGTTCAGTAAGAAAGTGTCAGGGAATACAATACTAAAAGCCAATAGTCATCACTCTGTTCAGACTCTGAAAGCTATCCCAGTAGGAGAAATTATCCAAGCTAGCAGACATTGCAGCACAAATGTTGTGTTCACAAGTGAATGCCAGTCAATTCGGACACGTTTGATCCAAAGGGGTTATGCAGATTGGATGTTATCTAGAGCTTTGAATATAGCAGCAAACAAATCTAGAACTGAACTACTGTTCAAACCTAAAAGGACTAATATAAAAGATACAACAGATTTTAAACAACCCACCCTTGTCCTTACATACAGCCTCCAGTTTACACAAATACAACAAGCTATGAGCAAAAATGTTTTTCTATTTTGTATGAGGACAATATTCTATATGACATCTTAAAAAATGGATGCAGAATAGTATCAAGGTGACCCAGTACACTGGCTATTGTTCTATCCCCATCACTTTTCACACATACCACAAATAAATCGGTACCTGGATAAAATTTGTAGGTTTTACTAAATGTGGGGGACACCCATGCAAAATGTGTAGATATACTATACCAATGAGAAATTTTCACAATTCTACACATACGGAAACATTCCCGATAAAACGATATATTAATTGCAATACAATGGGCATTATTTATGTCACTGAATGTACAATGTGTGACCTTATGTATATAGGGAGTTCCAGCAGGAAATTTAAAATAAGACTGCTGGAACATGTTAATTATATTGTTAACCCCTTAGGGACGGGTACATCAAATGCAGCCAATCACTTTATAACAGTACATAATCGTAGTCTATCCAGCTTCCACACTTATGCGATTAAAAAGGAAGGTAGTTGTTCCTTTGAGAGGTGGTAATATGAAGAAGGTTTTGCAGCGGGAGGCATATTGGATATTCAGACTGAATACCAGATATCCTCAGGATCTTTATCTGAAGAAAGAACCAATGTATTTATATTAATACTGTTGTAATCCAATATGCATAAGCGAATATTAGCCATTATTTTGTCTCACCGATAGTTACATGAATATGTCCTAGTAATGTCAGGTTTCTTTTTATTTTTATACGTATTTTTCGTGTTTGACTTTTTATCCCATTCACAGTATGCAGTTTTTCTGGGTAAAAATATTTGATACTGGAGCCCTGATCCAAAACATGTTTTGTGATTGAAGTAGAACAGGCCCTGGAAATGTGCTGTTGTTTTTTGCATTATGTATTTAATACTTTGTATTTTGTGGGATTTATATACACATATGTATTTTTTATGCTGTTAAATGCAGATCACAGGTGTAGCACACGACAGAGCGTTGGAGTGCCCGGCCTCTGGAAGGTGGTTCCCCTCCCCCTCTTATTGTTTGTTGGGGGAGTAGGTCTGCTTAAACCTGGAGGTTTGGCAGTCCATACGGTTACAACTAAGAACGCTACAGTTCGAAACGTGTCAATTGTGTGGTGGTGTAAGGCGGTGTCCACATGCTGTAATTTGTTACCAAAAATAAAGACAAAATAACAAAACGATTTACAAGTGCTGGAACTTTCTTTATATTGTTTGTGTCTGGAAAACAACTCAGCATTCACCTGGCCATTTGCTCAAGAGACTCGGAAGTCCCTGCCTCCATCTCCACTGCATACTACCATGGTCTGTCAAAGTAAATGCCTGGTCTTTCTTATTGTCCTCCCGCTCCTCAAGCTCATCCTGCTCCTTCTGTTCCTCTCCTGTCTCTTGGGCCACCTATTTCTTTATACAATACCTGGGCGTTAATGTCCTTCTCCTCCTCCTCACCCTCCTCCTCGGTCAGTTCAGCCCCCACAGGGCTGAGGTGGCATTGAGATACAGGAGTCATGTCTCCTGTCTCCTGGCCAGTCAGATTTATCAGCATCTGCTCCAGGACGTGAAAGAGTGGACTAACATCATTCATCCCATAGTCCTGGTGACTGACAAATAAAGTGGCCTCCCCAAAGGGCCTGAACGAACGGCAGGTGTCACGCATGAGCTGCCACTGGATAACGTCGAATTTACACAGGGGGGTACCCCTGTCCACCTGCATCATCAAGAGAGCGTTCATGGCCTTCCTCTGCTCATATAGTTGGTCCAACATGTGGCGGGTGAAGTTCCAACATGTGGAAACGTCACATATGAGGCAATGTTGGAGAACATTTTTCTGCCTTTTCAGCTCAAGGAGGGCGTGTTTTTCACAGTAAGAGTGGCTGAAGTGCATGCACAGTTTCCTGGCCTTTTTCCAAATGTCTTGCAGTTGGGTGGAAGACTTCAGGAACCTGATTACAACCAGATTAAAGATGTGCACCATATAGAGTGAATGGGTCAGCCTTCCTTGATGTAGCACCAATAGAATGTTCTTCCCGTTATTAGTGACCATGGTTTTGGTCTTCAGTTGGTGTAGAGACAGACAGGATTCTATTTCTTGGTTGCTAATGTGGAGCAGTTCATCCCCGGTATGATTCCGTTCACCCAGGCTGGCCAGGTGCAGAACAGTGTGACACCACCATGCTCTGCATAGGTGGTATGCTGGAGGACCACTCTGAACTGTGCCTACAGTGCAGACTGAGAACAAGGTGGAGGATAAGGAGGCAGAGAAGGACATTAGCACAGAAATCAAAGCTTCAGAACTCAGAGGTGACATCACCTGGCCAAGTTGCTGGTGTGTCTGGGCAGGAACCACAATCTCTTACACGGTGACTTAGGACGTCCCTACACTGGCCAGAGTGATTACGTCATCATGCACTGCACATGATTTCGGGCTGGATCTTCAAGCAAGATGGCCGTGGCGGCCTCTTCAAGCTCAAATTGATAAGATAAGTACAATTAAAAAAAATTTAACTACTCAACCCCTGAAATGCCTTAATATTCATCTCAGATGCCATGATCAACAATGAACGCGGCATCTGAGGGGTTCAATGAAGGGGGAGATGCTATTACCGTTCCCTGTCATTGCACCCACTACTTACAAAGAAATGTGCTTTGTCACAAAGTAATTTATTATAAAGCATTTTTTTTGCAAAATTCAGCCAAGCATCTCAACCGAATTTTTAAAAAATCTGCCTTTCTCTAACCACTCTAACCACATGGCTTTCCCAGGCCATTTTATGGTGAGGATCCATGTTTTGACGCTTGGCCATTATAACAACATTGGAACCCCAGCTACCCCTTACCTTCTGCTGACAGATCCTACATACGGCCACGCTGATGTCCTCTGGTGGCTTGATGAAAAATTCCTACACCAGCAAGTATGGCAGTTTACCCTCACCACTGCATGCTGCCTGTCTGCTGCTGCCTCTATGAAGCCATGCACTACTAGTTTTTTCTGTACAGGCTCCTGAATAGGAGACAGTCTGCCAGTGGCACGTTTGTCTCTAGATCTCACACTGCTGCCACCCTGCTGGCTCACGGCCATGCTTGCACCCTGCTGGCTCAGCTGCATGCTGCCACACTGCTGCTGTCTCACGGGCAAGTTGCCACCCTCATCCCCTGATGATGATGCTGATAAAGCCCCCTCTTCACTCAGCTCCCACGTGCGATCGGTTACATAATTATACACTACTGTCTGCTCATTGCTTATGTTAGCCTCACCAGTCTCATGGCCACGTCCCTGACAGCTCGCAACACTTGCTCCTACGCGACTCTCATTGTCACTACTTGCACACCTACAGGAGGATGCAGCTCTCCTTTAAATCTGGGCTGCGCAGTAGCTGCTGACTGTCCTTACTAAGTTCGTCCTACAGACAATACTTCCCGAACATAAGGAATAGAAAAAGAAAGAGGCAGTTTCAGGACAGGCCAACTAAGTGTGGTGTTGGATGGAGGAACTTCTGGCTGTGGGTGTCTGATGTCAGTTGAGATGATGTGGAAGACCAAGTCAATCATTCAAGAAGAACAGCTGGATTGCTGGTCAAAACACAGCTTCTGGATGATAGTGGCAGCTCTGCCCTCCACCCCCCCCCCTTTCTTCTGCTGCTACTTCTGCTGGCTCCAGCAACATTTTTGCCACTGTCCATTCTCTCGGAGGGCCCTGGTACCTGTCCATAGGACAAGAATCAAGGCCTAATGGAATTACTTATTCATAAACCAAGGGGGGACACCCCAATAACAGAAGCTGGACAGGTTAGGATCTTATAGGGCTGTGACATCACAGCGGATGGCTATCTGCTGATTGGCTGACTCCACTGCATTATGAGTGATCTCTTACTTTCACTTTGTAACACGTGTAGCCACTATTTTAGGCAAAAAAAATCAGGAAATTCAGATTTGTTGCAAATCAAATTATTCCTAAACTTTTGATCGAATTCCATTTCATTTGTTTTTGATTTTTGTTTTTATATTTTGAACTTTTGCACAATAATTACATTTGGGGTCATTTACCAAACTAGTGTAACGTAGAACTGGCTTAGTTGCCAATAGCAACCAATCAGATTCCTCTTTCATTTTCCATTTTTTGTTGCCATTTTCTAAGACCGGTAACTTTTTCTGTTGATGGAAATGTGTGTAGGCTTATTTTTTTGTGGGACAGCTTGTAGTTTAACCCCTTAATGACACGGCCCTATTTCACCTTAAGGACCAGGCCATTTTTTCAAAATCTGACCAGGTCACTTTATGTGGTGATAACTTTTTTGGAGTTTCTACTGTAGGGGTGCATCAGGGGGGCTTCAAAAAACCAGTCCAGCAAAATCTGCCTTCCAAAAACCATATGGCATTCCCTTCCTTCTGTGTCCTGCCGTTTGGCCATACAGCAGTTTACGACCACATATGGGGTGTTTTTGCAAACAAGAGAATCAGGGCAATAAATATTGAGTTTTGTTTGGCTGTTAACCCTTGCTTTGTTACTGGAAAAATGGATTAAAATGGTAAAGTTGCAAAAAAAATAGCTGTTTTGGGACCGTTTTATATTTTTTGTTATTTACATCGTGGAACTGACAGGTTAGATTGTGTGCTATTTCTATAGAGCAGGTTGTTACTTTTTGGGGGTTTTTGTTTCAGTCTTACATAATAAAGCATTTTTGAAAAAAAATAATTTTTTAGTGTCTCCACATTCTGAAAGCCATAGTTTATTTTTTATTTTTTGGGCGACTGTCTTATGTAGGGGCTCATTTTTTGCGGGATGAGATGTCGGTTTGATTGGCTCTATCCTGGGGTGCATATGACATTTTGGTCGCTTGCTATTACACTTTTTGTGATGTAAGGTGACAAAAATGGCTTTTGACACCGTATTTATTATTATTTTTTTGTTGTGTTCAGCTGAGGGGTTAGGTCATGTGTTATTTTTGTAGAGCAGGTTGTGACGGACGCGGCGATACATAATATGTATACTTTTTATTTATTTATATAAGTTTTACACAATAATATCATTTTTTAAAACAAAAAGAAATTATGTTTTAGTGTCTCCATAGTTTAAGAGCCATATTTTTTATTTTTTTGGGCGATTGTCCTATGTAGGGGCTCATTTTTTGTGGGATGAGATGGCAGTTTAAATGGTACTATGTTGGGGTGCATATTACTTTTTGATCACTTGCTATTACACTTTTTTTGATGTAAGGTGACAAAAAAATGGCTTTTTTGACAACGTTTTTATTTTTTATGTTTACTGCGTTCACCTGAGGGGTTAGGTCATGTTATATATTTATAGAGCAGGTCCTTATGGATGCGGCGATACATAATATGTATACTTTTTTGTTTTTATTTTGGTTTTACACAATAATATCTTTTTTGAAACAAAAAAAAATGTTTTAGTGTCTCCATAGTCTGAGAGCCATATATTTTTCAGTTTTTAGGCAATTGTCTAAAGGTTGAGTATAATTTTTGCGGGATGAGGTGACGGTTAGATTGGCACTATTTGGGGGGTCATATGACTTTTTGATTGCTTGCTATTACACTTTTTGTGATATAAGGTGACAAAAAAATGGCTTTTTGACAAAGTTTTTATTTAATTTTTTTTTTACAGTGTGTACTTGAGGGGTTAGATCATGTGATATTTTTATAGAGCAGATTCTTACGGACATGGAGATACCCAATATGTCTACTTTTTAGGTTTTTTTTTTACACTTAACACTAAAAAGCATTTTTGAAACAAAAAAAATCATGTTTTAGTCTCAGAGGCATAGTTTTTATTATTTTTTGGTCAATTGTTTTAGGTAGGGGCTCATTTTTTGCGGGATTAGATGGCGGTTTGATTGGTACTATTTTGGGAAGCATACGCCTTTTTGATCGCTTTGTATTACACTTTTAGTGATGTAAAGTGCCAAAAAATTGCTATTTTTATGGCGTTTACCTGAGCAGTTCAGTCATGTGATATTTTTATAGAGCAGGTTTTTACGGACGTGGCGATACCTAATATGTGTAGTGTATTTTTTATTTTTTAAGTTTTATTCAGTGATATGTGTTTTTTTTTTCACTTTTTTACATTTTTTTTGACCCAGACCCACTTGGTTCTTGTAGATCCAGTGGATTTGGTGTCTGTATAATACAGTACAGTACACTATATAGTGCACTGTGCTGTATTTTTTACTTTACAAAGTCTGAATAGACCTTTAGCAGGTCTATTCAGACTTTCAGTATCATGGAGAGCAGGACGCTTCTGAAAGCATCCTGCTTTCATGGCAACCATCACCCGCTGCCATAAGAGAGCAGCAGGTGATGGGGAGGGAGGGGTGCTCCCTCCCTCTGCGATCCAATCGTGTCGGGGGGCGGCAAAGGCACAGCAGCCCCCCGATGGGAAAGGGAGGGAGCTCCCTCCCTGTTAACCCTTCCATACCGCGGTCTGTACGGACTGCGGTATGGAAGAGGTTAAACGGCTGGCATCTGATCAAGCACAGATGCCAGCCGTTTCTATCAGAGTGTCAGCATATTGCTCCACTTGACACCAGGGAATATTACAGAGTAGGCCTCCTGCACTGCCTCCCGCCGCCCACAACCACACCCCCTCCGCCACAATATGATTGGGGGCTGCAGGGGGGATTAAAGTTTACATCTTTGGGGGCATTTAGACTCTGATCCCCGCGGTCACAGACACTGTGTCGGAGCAGTGTGGCATACACTACTGTGTGGGGGCAGTGTGGGGTACTCTACTGTGTGGGATACACTACTGTATGGGGGCAGTGTGGGGAAACTACTGTGTGCAGGAAATTACTGTGTGGGGGCAGTGTGGGGTACACTACTGTGTGGGGGAAACTACTGTGTGCGGGAAATTACTGTGTGGAGGCAGTGTGGGGTACACTACTGTGTGGGGTAAACTACTTTGTTGGGGAAACTACTGTGTGGGGGGCAGTGTGGGGGAAACTACTGTAGGGAGGCAGTGTGGGGGACACTACTGTAGGTGGCAGTGTGGGGGACACTACTGTAGGGGGGCAGAGTGGGGAGGACACTACTGTAGGGGGGCAGAGTGGGGGGACACTACTGTAGTAGGGCAGTGTGGGGGACACTACTGTGTGGGGGCAGTGTGGGGGAAATTACTGTGTGGGGGACACTACTGTATGGGAGCAGTGTGGGGGAAATTACTGTATGTGGGCAGTGTGGGGGAAATTACTGTATGGGGGACACTACTGTATGGGGGAAGTGTGGGGGACACTACTGTATGGGGACAGTAGAACTAGCTTAGTTGCCGATAACAGCCAATCAGATTCCACCTTTCATATTTGACAGCTCTTTTGAAAATCCAGTTCTACTTTACACCAGTTTGATAAATGACCCCAATTATGTTTACTGCGGTCACTATTTTTTCAGCAGTATAGTACCTGGGGCATTGGGGAGCACAACAGGCACAGTATTGGGGGTGGCAGCAGGATGACACTGTCGGGACACCCGGATGGGGAGGTTGATGGAAAAACTGAGAAATCTAACATGTCTGTATTACAAACTCTGTACAGACGAGATGCAGCTGAAAGAATTGGTCATGGCGGTCTAACGGAGGAGAAGAGGAAAGAGAAGTTTTATATGACTGGAGATGTCCCTGGATGTAAGATGTATGTGGTTAAGCATTATGCGGGGTTGTTCTAGAGAAAGGACCCGCCCCGGGTGCCAAAAAAATGTAAAAAAAAAAGTGAAAAAAGGTAAATTAAGAAAAGACACATCATTGAATAAAAATTTAAAAAATAAAATACACTACACATATTAAGTATCGCCGCATCCATAAAAACCTACTCTATAAAAATATCACATAACCTAACCCCTCAAGTAAATACTGTAAAAAAAACTAAAAAATGGCGTAAAAAATGCCATTTTCTGTCACCTTACATCACAAAAAGTGTAATACCAAGCGATCAAAAAGGCTTATGCCTCCCAAAATAGTACCAATAAAAACCGGCATCACAACCCACAAAAAATGAGCCCCTAGATAGGACAATCGCCCCAAAAAATAAAAAAATATGTCTCTCAGACTATGGAGACACTAAAACATTATTTTTTTTCTAAAATGCTGTTATTGTGTTAAAGTAAAATAAATAAAAAACAGTATACATATTAGGTATCGTCTCTAAAAACCTGCTCTATAAAAATATCACATGATATAACCCCTCAGGTTAATACCGTAAAAAAAATTAAATAAAAACAATGTAATAAAAAGCATTTTTGTCGCCTCACATTACAAAAACTGTAATAGCAAGCGATCAAAAAGTTTTATGCACTCATAAATAGTGCCAATCGAACTGTCATCCCATCCAGCAAAAAATGATACCCCACATAGGACAATCGCCCCAAAAAATACAAATAATATGGCTCTCAGACTATGGAGACATGATTTTTTTTGTTTCAAAAATTATATTATTGTTTAATACTTAAATAAATAAAAAGTATGCATATTAGGTATTTCCGCGTCCGTAACAACCTGCTCTATTAAAATAACACATGACCTAACCCCTCAGGTGCACACAGCAAAAAAAATTATATAAATACCGTATCAAAAGCCATTTTTGTCACCTTACATCACAAAAAGTGTAATAGCAAGTGACAAAAATGTCGTATGCACCCCAAGATAATGCCAATCAAACCATCATCTCATCCCACAAAAAATGAGCCCCTATATAAGACAGTCAAAAAAATAAATAAATAAATAAATATGGCTTTCATTATGTGGAGACACAAAACAAATATCATTACTTCAAAAATGCTTTGTTATGAAAAACTGAAAAAAAAAAAAAAAAAAAGTAGTCATATTTGGTATTGTCGCGTCCGTAACAACCTGCTCTATAGAAATAGCACTCAATCTAACCTGCCAGGTCAACTATGTTAATAACAAAAAATAAAAACGGTCTCAAAACAGCAGTTTTTTTGAAAATTAACCACTTTAATACTTTTGTCCAGTAACAAAGCAAGGGTTAACATCCAAGCAAAACTCAATATTTATTACCCTGATTCTGTAGTTTGCAGAAACACCCCATATGTGGTCGTAAACTGCTGTATGACCGAGCATGTATGACTGCTGTATGAACAGCAGGGCGAGAAGGAAAGTAACGCCATGTGGTTTTTGGAAGGCAGATTTTGCTGGACTGGTTTTTTGATACTATGTTCCATTTGAACCCCAACCAACCCCCCCACCCGATGCACCCCCTAGAGTATAAACTCCAAAAAAGTGACTCCATCTAAGAAACCGCCTCCCTTTAGGTGCACTGGGTGGTGTCATTTGTGTGAGTTTAAATCACGCCCCTTCCCAGTGTCCTGTGCGGGTTATAGCTTCTATCTTGCTCTGTGGAGAGCTGGATTCACTTTTTCTGCTCTGCTACAAGATAACTTGGTTTTGGTTTCCTTTTGTGTACTGTCTTGGCTGTTAGAGAGACACCTGCCTCCTCCAGGACTAGAAGAAGCAGGCTGCCTCTTTCCCCCTTCCACTATCTCAGGGACTTTAGGGAATCTTCAGTCTTAGGCACGGGGGCACGTTGATTCCAACCTTTAGGGTCTGAACGTAGGCACAGTAGGGTGGGGGTGAGTTGGTAGGATATTGTTAGGAGGTGACCTTTATCCCCAGCTTCTGGCCTAGGCGCTTGTTTTGAGGTTTTCTGTGTGTTTGTTGTATATTGTATCCTTTCCGTCACGACACTACACCCCTCAAGGTATTCAAAACTGATTTTACAAACTTTGTTAACCCTTTAGGCGTTCCACAAGAGTTATTGGCAATGGAGATGAAATTTCAGAATTTCTATTTTTTGTTACCTTGTCTCAAAAAAAGTGCAATATAGAGCAACCAAAAATCATATTTACCCTAAAATAGTTCCAACAAAACTGTCACCTTATCCTGTAGTTTCCAAAATGGGGTCACTTTTTTGGAGTTTCTACTGTAGGGGTGCATCAAGAAGCCTTCAAATAGGACATGGTGTCTAAAAACCAGACCAGTAAAATCTGCCTTCCAAAAACCATATGGCGTTCCTTTTCTTCTGAGCCCTGCCGTTTGGCCATACAGCAGTTTACGACCACATATGGGGTGTTTCTGCAAACTAAAGAATCAGGGTAATAAATATGAGTTTTGTTTGGCTGCTAACCCTTGCCTGGTTACTTTGAAAAAATGGTTCAAATTGTAAATTTTTCCCCAAAATAGAAATTCTGAAAAATGTTCCCAAAATGATCCAAACATGAAGTAGACATATGGGGAATGTAAACGAATAACTTTTTTTTGGCGGTATTACTATGTATTATAGAAGTAGAGAAATTGAAACTTGGAAATTTGCAAATTTTTCAAAATTTTGGGTAATTTTTTATTTTTTTTTAAATACTTCAGTGTCATGAAGTACAATATGTGACGAAAAAACAATCTGAGAATGGCCTGAATAAGTAAAAGCATTTTAAAGTTATTCACACATAAAGTGACAATGGTCAGATTTGCAAAAAATGGCCTGGTCCTTAAGGTGAAATATTGCCGTTACCTTAAGGGGTTAAAAATGCAGCCTGCTGGCATGTGCAGCGGGCACCATGTCTGCTGGATGTCTGCTGTTTTAAAGAGCATACACCCGGTACTAATGTCCACAACCAGCAGTAATGGCAGTTATGGACTTTTAACCCTTCTGATACTGCTACCCCATACCAGCAACAGACCCTGTTTGGTCTCATATAGCAGCTAGTTTTCAGTTGCAGTTCATTTAGAGAAAAAATTTGGTTAGTGCATGTTTTTATTTGCAGAATTTGCACTGCAACATGAACTTCTCAATGACCAGCAGCTGTAGTAAAACAGAATAGTTAGAGGGTCATTTACAAACAGATATATGCCACTTTTGACATATATATGTCGCATATTGAGGCGCGAAGGTTGTTTGCGCTGCAATCTGCAACTTTTCCTTTCTCACACTAGGTCTAAAAAAGGAGGAGAGGTGTGGACGGGTGAGGGGGCAGGCCGGTAGGCCTGTCTCATTTATCATTTTCTGCGTGTAGAATATGGTCTAAATCTATGTCTGCAAGGGAGCTGGCATAGATTTAGACAGGCGGTGGATACACTGAAGTTATGTAGAGGCCGGCACCTGTACATAAATTTGGTGCATCCATCACCAGCTAAATGGGTATTTAGACCAGCGTCTAAAATGTCGATCTTAATAAATGACCCCCTTAGTGCTTAGTTCCTCCCTCACTATGGTTTCCTTACTAAAACCCTAAATTACCTAACTAAATATGTCCCTATACTGGCCTTATACCCTCCCTATCACACTGAGATCACTGGCTTGTGTCTGTAATTGCTTTTTGGCAGACACAGGCAAGACACATGCTCTTAGATTGCAAGCTGCACTCAGAATGGAATTTCTCCAGCACAGAGATCCTGTTCCTGATTGGCTCAGAGGTTGTCTGTCAAACAAGAAAAGCCCCCTCCCTCCCAGGGTCATGTGATCATCTACCTTCATGCTTCCTGCTGTTTTCCCTGCAAATTTTCACACTGAAATGGCGTGATTGCTATTTTGCACAATTGGTCCAAAGCAAATCGCCAAAACTTTGGACTCATTTCACAGTAGAATTTTTATTTTTTTAATTCTAATTGAAGTCAATTAGTTTAGAATCAATTTGCTAATCTCTAGTTGATTTGTTTCTTTGTGTTTTTCTTAAATCTCATGTGCTTGGAAGAGACTTGATGGTGGGCCCAGAATGATTCTAAAGGCCAGTGGAAGTTAAGAACTATACAGTCACATCTGCTCTTAAAATTAAATTAAAATTTACATTATGAGATGATGGTACATTGGTATAACTGTCAGTGCAAAAAAGATTTAACCCTTTCCTGACATGTGACGTACTATTCTGTCACATGTCAGGTCTTTAAAGATGAGCAGAGCGGGCGCCATTGCAACCGGATGCCTGCTGTATCGGTAATGCCGATCGCAGACATTTAACCTCTCAGATGCCATGGTCAAACCTGACCACGGCATCTGAGCTCGCTATTTGCGGAAAGTGCACGCTTCCGGTGATTCTCCTGCAACCCCATGCGGCAATCGGAGGAGCCGGGGCTTGTGTGCGGCAGCCCCTGTCATAGTGAATGGCAGGAGGCTGCTGCACAGTGTATCCTATGGAGCCCTTGCCTGTAATAGAGCTCCATAGGAAACTAGTAAAATCATCATAGACTTCAATGCTAGTGCATTGAAGTCTATGACAATAGCAATCTAATGATTGCTTGTTATAGTTCCCTATGGGAACTATTAAAAAAGTGTAAAAAAAATTATAAAGTTTTTACAAATAAAAAAAATTTAAAAATATAAAAATTCAAGTCATTCCCCCTTTCCTCAAAATGAGAATAAAAAATGTAAAAAAAATAACTAAAAAAGTACACATCATGTGTATCACCGCGTGCCAAAGCGCCTTTACTATCAACATATAAAAGTATTAATCCCATATGGAAAAAGGCGAAATGAAAAAAAGGGCCAAAATGACCCATTTGCCATTTTTTGGTCGCTTCTCCTCCCACAAAAAATTAAATAAAAAATTATCAAAAGGTTGTACACACCCCTGAATGGTATCAATAAAAAGTACAGATGCCCCCACAAAAAATGAGCCCTCATACAGCTCCTCACACATAAGTGCAACAGTTATAGGGGTCAGAAAATGACAACATAAAAAAAAAGTATTTAAAGTTTTTTAGTTTTTTTTTCAGCATCAAAACACAAGGAAAAGTATACATATGTAATAATTACCAGTTTTAATGCATAACGAACACCTTAAAAAAATTAACATAAAACTGTTTAAAAATTGTGTTTTTGTTCCCACCACCTTTGAATTTTTTTCCCCACTTATAACTACATTCTATGCAATACTAAGGCTGGGTTCACACGAGCGTGTCCGGATGCGTTGCGGATGCGTTGCGGATGCGTTGCGGATGCGTTCAGTGAAAACTGAGCGTTTTCACAGGCAAAGCCATTCAGTTTTGCCTGCGATTGCGTTCAGTTGTTCAGTTTTTTCCGCGCGGGTGCAATGCGTTTTGATGCGTTTTTCACGCGCGTGATAAAAAACTGAAGGTTTACAAACAACATCTCCTAGCAACCATCAGTGAAAAACGCAACGCACCCGCACTTGCTTGCGGATGCAATGCGTTTTTAACGCAGCCCCATTCACTTCTATGGGGCTGCGGATGCGTGAAAAACGCAGAATATAGAGCATGCTGCGATTTACACGCGTTGCAGAAGTGATGCGTGAAAAAAAACGCTCATGTACACAGCCCCATAGAAATGAATGGGTCAGGATTCAGTGCGGGTGCAATGCGTTCACATCACGCATTGCACCCGCGCGGAAATCACGCTCGTGTGAATGCAGCCTAAATGGTGGTAGAAAGTACAACTTGTCCCGCAAAAAGTAAGCCCTCATATGGCTATGTGAACTGAAAAACAAAAATGTTATGGCTCTGGGAAGGCGGGGAGCGAAAAACAAAACATGCAAAGTAAAAAAAAAAACTCCGGGGTAGAAAGGGTTAAATGGAGAGATTTATGAAAAAGAAAACTGGAATAGTTGCCCATAGTAACCAATTAGATTCCACCTTTCATTTTTCAGAGCTCGTTCTGGAAAATGAAAGGTGGACTCTCATTGGTTGCTATGGGGATCTAAGCTAGTCTTCCTTTGCACTACTTTTCATAAATCTCCTCCTAAAGCCTCATTCACACATCCGTGTCAGTGCTCAGATCCCTGAGCAGGTGGTCAGTGATTCATCAGTGAAGCTGTCCGTGAACGATCCGTGTTGGGCCTGTGTGTCTGTTTTTTGCTCTCCGTGTTGCATCCGTGTTTCACTGACACTGAACAGCTGAAATTTTTTTTTAAAAGCATCTCTTCTTAATTATCCGTAAAACACGGATGCAACACGGATGGCATCTGTTATTCTCACAAACCCATAGACTATAATGAACGTGATAGATCCGTGAACACAGACAAAATAGTGCATGCATCCGTCCTAAAAACACTGAACCACGGACCACGCTAAAACACTGATGTCTGAATACACACATTAACCGCTTCAACCCCCCTAGCTTAAACACCCTTAATGACCAGGCCACTTTTTACAATTCCGCACTACACTACTTTCACCGTTTATTGCTCAGTCATACAACTTACCACCCAAATGAATTTTACCTCCTTTTCTTCTCACTAATAGAGCTTTCAATTGGTGGTATTTCATTGTTGCTGACATTTTTACTTTTTTTACCATTAATACAAATTTAACGACATTTTTGCAAAAAAATGACATTTTTCACTTTCTGTTGTAAATTTTTTTTTAAAAAAACTACATTTCTATATAATTTTTTCTCTAAATTTATTGTTCTACATGTCTTTGATAAAAAAAAGTCCAATAAGTGTATATTTATTGGTTTGGGTAAAAGTTATAGCGTTTACAAACTATGGTGCAAAAAAGTGAATTTCGGCATTTTGAAGCAGCTCTGACTTTCTGAGCACCTGTCATGTTTCTTCAGGTGCTAGAATGTCAGGATAGTATAAATACCCCCCAAATGACGCCATTTTAGAAAGAAAACACCCCAAAGTATTCGCGGAGGGGCATGGTGAGTTCATGTATCATTTCATTTTTTCACAAGTTAGCGGAAAATGACACTTTCTGAAAAAAAAAAAAAAAAGTTTCAATTTCTGCTAACTTCTGGCAAAAAAATAAAAATCTCAGACGGACTCACTATGCCCCTCAGTGAATACCTCAGGGTGTCTACTTTCCGAAATGGGGTCATTTGTGGGGTGTGTTTACTGTTCTGGCATTTTGAGGCGGGGTTAATTGTGAGCCGCCATGTAAAACCTAAAGGTACTCGTTGGAATTTGGGCCCCTTTGCGCACCCAGGCTGCAAAAAAGTGTCACTTATGTGGTATCGCCGAACTCAGGAGAAGTAGGGCAATGTGTTTTGGGGTGTATTTTTACATATACCCATGTTGGGTGAGAGAAATATCTCTGTAAATTGACAACCTTGTATAAATTTTTTTTAAAGTTGTCGTTTACAGAGATATTTTTCACACAAAGTATGGGTATATATAAAAATACACTCCAAAACACATTGCCCTACTTCTCCTGAGTACGGCGATGCCACATGTGTGCCACTTTTTTGCAGCCTGGAATGCAAAGACCTAAACAATGAGTACCTTTAGGATTTCACGGGGCATTTTTACGCATTTGGATTCCAGACTTCTTCTCACGCTTTAGGGGCCCCTAAAATGTCAGGACAGTATAAATACCCCACATTTTGGAAAGAAGACACCCCAAGGTATTCCGTGAGGGGTATGGTGAGTTCATGTAAAATTTTATTTTTTGTCACAAGTTAGTGGAATATGAGACTTTGTAAAAAACAAAATATAAAAAAAAATATCAATTTCCGCTAACTTGTGCCAAAAATAAAAATTCTGTGAACTCGCCATGCCCCTCACGGAATACCTTAGGGTGTCTTCTTTCCAAAATGGGGTCACATGTGGGGTATTTATACTGACCTGGCATTTTAGGGGCCCTAAAGCGTGAGAATCCAAATGCGTAAAAATGCCCTGTGAAATCCTAAAGGTACTCATTGGTTTTAGGGCCCCTTGCGCATCCAGGCTGCAAAAATGTGTCACTCATGTGGTATCGCCGTACTCAGGAGAAGTAGGGCAATGTGTTTTGGGGTGTATTTTTACATATACCCATGCTGCGTGTGAGAAATATCGCTGTAGCTGACAACTTTTTACATTTTTATTCAAAGTTGTCAATTTACAGAGATATTTCTCTCACCCAGCATGGGTATATGTAAAATACACCCAAAACATTGCCCTACTTCTCCTAGTACGGCGATACCACATGTGTGACACTTTGCAGCCAAGATGCGCAAAGGGCCTAAATCCAATGAGTACCTTTTAGGAAGGACATTTTACGCATTTTTCTTCTCACGCTTTAGGGCCCCTAAAATGCCAGGGCAGTATAAATACCCGACATGTGACCCCATTTTGGAAAGAAGACACCCCAAGGTATTCCATGAGGGGCATGGCGAGTTCATAGAAGATTTTTTTGGCACAAGTTAGTGGAAATTGATTTTTATTGTTTTCTCACAAAGTCTCCCTTTCCGCTAACTTTTGACAAAAGTTTAATTTTCATGGTCTCATTATGCCCCTCAGCGAATACCTTGGGGTGTCTTCTTTCCAAAATGGGGTCACATGTGGGTATTTATACTGCCCTGGCATTTTAGGGGCCCTAAAGCTTGAGAAGAAAAATGCGTAAAAATGCCCTCCTAAAAGGTACTCGTTGGAATTTGGGCCCCTTTGCGCATCTTGGCTGCAAAAAAGTGTCACACATGTGGCATCGCCGTACTCAGGAGAAGTAGGGCGATGTGTTTTGGGGTGTATTTTTACATATACCCATGCTGGGTGAGAGAAATATCTCTGTAAATTGACAACTTTGAATAAAAAAATTTAAAAAGTTGTCGTTTACAGCGATATTTCTCACACGAATCACAAAAATAAACGTGGCCTAAATGGGTGGGACTGCTCCAGGCCCCAAACACTGTGGCGTGTTTCTAACTGGGGGGGCAGTTCCTCCGCATGTGGTTCGCAGCGAACGGCTATCCCCAGCAAAAATTGCATACAATGGAGGATGCCGGCGCGAACCACAAGCACCACACAAACATCCTACACAAAATAAAACATGTGCGGATGAAAATATATAAACACATAACTCACAGAAAAAAGATGCACCACATGGATAAGCAACTGACAACACTGGCTAATCCCTCACTCTGGTGTTAAAAGCTGAGAGATTCGCCAATATTTCCAATCAGGAACATATCGGAGCCCCTTTAGGCACCACTACACGGTATCTCAGCATGACATGGGGTCCTACCACTAGACTACCTATGGTGTGTGAACAAGGTCTGAACAGGTATTAAGCAGCCTACAGCCCCATCCCACTCACCTGCACTGCAGGACCAACAATGCAATGGGGAACAAATGAGGCCGCAAGCTACACCTACAACAGACCATGTGACACCGGCTTCCAGGTGCAACAGAATGTTTACAAGCCATATGCAATGGCACATTCAATACATATAAAACAAGAATCACAAAAATAAACGTGGCCTAAATGGGTGGGACTGCTCCAGACCCCAAACACTGTGGCGTGTTTCTAACTGGGGGCAGTTCCTCCGCATGTGGTTCGCAGCGAACGGCTATCCCCAGCAAAAATTGCATACAATGGAGGATGCCGGCGCGAACCACAAGCACCACACAAACATCCTACACAAAATAAAACATGTGCGGATGAAAATATATAAACACATAACTCACAGAAAAAGATGCACCACATGGATAAGCAACTGACAACACTGGCTAATCCCTCACTCTGGTGTTAAAAGCTGAGAGATTCGCCAATATTTCCAATCAGGAACATATCGGAGCCCCTTTAGGCACCACTACACGGTATCTCAGCATGACATGAGGTCCTACCACTAGACTACCTATGGTGTGTGAACAAGGTCTGAACAGGTATTAAGCAGCCTACAGCCCCATCCCACTCACCTGCACTGCAGGACCAACAATGCAATGGGGAACACATGAGGCCGCAAGCTACACCTACAACAGACCATGTGACACCGGCTTCCAGGTGCAACAGAATGTTTACCAGCCATATGCAATGGCACATTCAATACATATAAAACAAGAATCACAAAAATAAACGTGGCCTAAATGGGTGGGACTGCTCCAGACCCCAAACACTGTGGCGTGTTTCTAACTGGGGGGGCAGTTCCTCCGCATGTGGTTCGCAGCGAACGGCTATCCCCAGCAAAAATTGCATACAATGGAGGATGCCGGCGCGAACCACAAGCACCACACAAACATCCTACACAAAATAAAACATGTGCGGATGAAAATATATAAACACATAACTCACAGAAAAAAGATGCACCACATGGATAAGCAACTGACAACACTGGCTAATCCCTCACTCTGGTGTTGAGATACCGTGTAGTGGTGCCTAAAGGGGCTCCGATATGTTCCTGATTGGAAATATTGGCGAATCTCTCAGCTTTTAACACCAGAGTGAGGGATTAGCCAGTGTGTTCAGTTGCTTATCCATGTGGTGCATCTTTTTTCTGTGAGTTAGATATTTCTCACACCCAACATGGGTATATATAAAAATACACCCCAAAACACATTGCCCTACTTCTCCTGAGTACGGCGATACCACATGAGTGACACTTTTTTGCAGCCAAGATGCGCAAAGGGGCCCTAAAACCAATGAGTACCTTTAGGATTTCACAGGCCATTTTTACGCATTTGGATTCTCACGCTTTAGGACCCCCAAAATGCCAGGACAGTATAAAAACCCCACAAGTGACCCCATTGTGGAAAGAAGACACCCCAAGGTATTCCGTGAGGGGCATGGCGAGTTCACAGAAAAAAAAAATTTGGCACAAGTTAGCGGAAATACATTTTTTTATTTTACAGTCTCATATTCCACTAACTTGTGACAAAAAATAAAATTTTGCATGAACTCGCCATACCCCTCACGGAATACCTTGGGGTGTCTTCTTTCTAAAATAGGGTCACATGTGGGGTATTTATACTGCCCTGGCATTTGAAGGTCTCCGCAATCATTACACGTATGGCCAGCATTAGGGGTATCTGCGATTCTCCTTATATTGAGCATACGGGTAATGAGATTTTTTTTTTCCGTTCAGAAAAAATGAACCGCACAGATTTTTTCATTCGCATCGATCAATGTGGATGAAAAAATCTCTGCCAAAATCAGTGACTGCGGTGCGGTGGGCTGGGCGCTAGCTACCTAACAAGTAGCTAACTAACTGGCGGTGATAAGGGACCCTTATGCCCCATTCACACGTCCGAAATTCTGTTTGCGGAACGGAATTGTGGACCCATTCATTTCTATGGGGACAGACTTTGTCCCGCTCGGATCCGGAATTACGGATCCGCGCTTCTGGGTCTGCACTTCCGTTCCGCAAAAATATAGAACATGTCCTACATGTCCCCAATTGCGGACAAGAAAAAGCATTTTCTATATAGTTCTGGCAATGTGCGGATCTGCAAAATGCGGAAAGCACATTGCCGGTGTCCATGTTTTGAGGATCTGCGGATCCGCAAAACACATATGGACGTCTGAATGGAGCCTTACAAGGGGTGTGATCAATGACAGGGGGGTGATCAGGGGGTCTAGATGGGGTGATCAAGGGGACCACCAGAGGACCAGTTAGCAGCTATATCAGACGCTGTTCACAAAACAGCGTCTGATATAGCTCTTTGATGCGATTTAATTCGCATCTACAGCCTGCCAGCGATGGATCATCGCTGGCAGGCTGTAGCAGAACTCCTGAGATGCGCTTCACTGTGAACGAGCGCGTTCACAGGAAGTCTCGGCTCTCGCGAGATGACGCGCTGATGCGTCGTCTCAGAGCTACAGGACCGCCCGCAGGACGCATCCCTGCGTTAGGCGGTCCTGTAGCGGTTAAGGCCTCATGCACACGGCCGTTGTTCGGGTTCGCGTCCAAGCCGCATACTTCGCGGCTCGGCCGTGGACCCATTCACTTCAATGGGGCCGCAAAAGATGCAGACAGCACTCCGTGTGCTGTCCGCATCTGTCGCTCCGTTCCGTGCCCCCGCAAAAAAAATAGAGCATGTCCTATTCTTGTCCGTTATGCGGACAAGAATAGGCATCTCTATAATGGGCTGCGTTCCGTTCCACAAATTGCGGAACAGAACGCGGAGCAGCTTCCGTGTTTTGCGGATCCGCGGTTTGCGCACCGCAAAACACCAACGGCCGTGTGCATGAGGCCTAAAATAAATGGGCACGTGTGCTTTCTGTGGAGAACACGTACAGCACACGTCCGTGAAACACTGACGTGTGAATGAGGCTTTAATCTGTAAATGTGAAGTAGTCCAGGATATGATGCTAGTGATAACTAGTAGCCAGGGAAAATTACATTGCCTTCAGCTTGTAGAATTTTGCAACATTGAGTTTGAGGATCTTCTTTAGAGATGAGCGAATTGAAGTTGACAAAGTGGAATTCGATCCGAATCTCAGGAAAAATTTGATTTGCACCGAATCTGAATTTCCTCACTCTCCATGATAAGGAATCACATTAAAATGGCTGCTGCACATGTTAGGACATGGAGCAAGGAACTCTGGAAACGAGGGCTTACCCACAATGCCATGCATGCAGCTAATCAGCAGCCAGCCAGCCCTGTGAAGTCACAGCCCTATAAATAGCCTCAGCCATCTTGGATTCAACCATTTTCCAGTGTACTTAGTGCAGAGAGAGACATTAGCAGGTGCTAGGGACAGTGCTAGGAAAGACTTGAAGACTTATATTTTGCTAAATAGAAGTTCAGGGAAAGATCATTAGAAGTGTAGGGAAAGGATAGGGAGGAAATATTACACTGTATTGAAGCAGAACAGGGTTCAGTAGGGGAGCTTACAGCCAGGGTAATAGAAACAATCCTATTACATCTTGCTGCACTGTCTGCGGATCCAAATTGCTATTATACAGCTCTGTAATTCCGGCAAACCATTCTTGTTATTGGGGTGCAAGTGCTGTTTGATACAGCCATTAACAGGGTTTATTACAAGGAAATATTTTTAAGTCCTATTTTCCGTTGTGCGGTGCAGTTATATGTTCTAAAGCATTTTTTGGCATGTATTAGTGGCAAAAAAAAAATATATTATTTGCCGTCTTTTGTGGAGTGTATAAGTGTAAAAACAGTAAGGGCCTATTTGCCGTTCAGCAGTGCAGTTATATGTTTTAAAGCCCTTTTTGGCATGTATCAGTGGCAAAAAAATATATATATTATTTGCCGTTCAGCGGTGCAGTTATATGTTCTAAAGCCGTTTAGGTGTGTATTAGTGACCTAAAAAAAATATTTGCCGTTGTGTGGTGAAGTGAAAAATATATAATGCGATAATAGTGGAACCATGCTGCTCCTTAGTCAAAGGCAACGTAATCCTCTGATGCAGTTATCCAGGTAGTCAGACCCAATATATCGACACCTCTATCATTCACTTAAAACTAGTGTTAAGCGAACTGTAAAGTTCAGGTTCGTACTTGACTTTACGGTTTTTGGTACCTGGACCCGAACCCGAACATTTCTGTCAAAGTTCGGATTCGAGTTCGGTTTTCGGCCGTTTAATAAAGCTTGTTGAAAGGCTGCAAGGCAGCCAATCAACAAGCGTTTAAGATGTGTGCCCTTAGAAGCCATCACAGCCATGCCTACTAATGGCATGTATTAGTGGCAAAAAAATATATATTATTTGCCGTTCAGCGGTGCAGTTATATGTTCTAAAGCCCTTTTTGGTGTGTATTAGTGGCACAAAAAAAGTATTTTCCGTTGTGTGATGAAGTGAGAAAATGACAGCCCTTTTTGGCGTGTATGAGTGGCAAAAAAGTATATATTTGACGTTCAACGGTGCAGTTATATGTTCTAAAGCCCTTTTTGGCGTGTATTAGTAGCAAAAAAATATATATTTGTCGCTGTGTGATGAAGTGAGAAAATTACAGCCCTTTTTGGCATGTATTAGTGGCAAAAAAGTATATATTTGCCATTCAGCGGTGCAGTTATATGTTCTAAAGCCCTTTTTGGCATGTATTAGTGGCACAAAAAATATATTATTTGACGTTCAACGGTGCAGTTATATGTTCTAAAGCCCTTTTTGGCGTGTATTAAAGGCAAAAAAATATATATTATTTGACATTCAATGGTGCAGTTATATGTTCTAATGCCGTTTTTAGTGTGTATTAGTGGCAAAAAAATATATCTTATTTGCCGTTCAGAGGTGCAGTCATATGTTGTAAAGTCATTTTTGGAGTGTATTAGTGGCGCAAAAAAAATATTTGCCTTTGTGTGGTGAAGTGAGAAAATTACAGCCCCTTTTGGCGTGCATTAGTGGCAAAAAAATATATAATGCGATAATAGTGGAACCGCGCTGCTCCTTAGTCAAAGGGAACGTAATCCTCTGATGCAGTTATCCAGGTAGTCAGACCCAATATATCGACACTTCCATCGTGCACGTAAAACTAGTGTTGAGCGAACTGTAAAGTTTGGGTTCGTACCGGACTTTAGGGTTTTTGGTACCTGGACCCGAACCCGAACATTTCTGTCAAAGTTCGGGTTCGAGTTCAGCCGTTTAACCGCTACAGGACCGCCTAACGCAGGGATGCGTCCTGCGGGCGGTCCTGTAGCTCTGTGTGGACGCATCGGCGCGTCATCTCGCGAGACGCGCGAGTTCCTGTGAACTCGCGTTCACAGGGGCGCGCGTCTCAAGAGTTGAACTACAGCCTGCCAGCGATGATCAATCGCTGGCAGGCTGTAGATGCGATATAAATCGCATCAAACATGTATACCAGACGCTGTTTTGTGAACAGCGTCTGGTATACCTGCTACCTGGTCCTCTGGTGGTCCCATTTGCTGGGATCGACCACCAGAGGACCAGGTAACTATGTAAAGTTGCACCAAACACTACACTAACCCCCTCACCTGTTAACCCCTTGATCACCCCATCTAGACCCCCTGATCACCCCCATGTCATTGATCACACGATCACAGATCCTCAAAACACGGACACCGGCAATGTGCTTTCCGCATTTTGCAGATCCGCACATTGCCAGAACTATATAGAAAATGCTTTTCTTGTCCGCAGTGCGGACATGAATAGGACATGTTCTATATTTTTGCGGACGGAAGTGCAGACCCGAAGCGCGGATCCGTAATTCCGGATCCGAGCGGGACAAAGTCTGTCCCCATAGAAATGAATGGGTCCACAATTCCGTTCCGCAAACAGAATTTCGGACGTGTGAATGGGGCATAAGGGTCCCCTATCACCGCCAGTTAGTTAGCTACTTGTTAGGTAGCTAGCGCCCAGCCCACTGCACCGCAGTCACTGATTTTGGCAGAGATTTTTCATCCACATTGACCGATGCGAATGAAAAATCTGTGCCGTTCATTTTTTTTTTCAGCGCAGAGGCTGAGACGGAAAAAAATCTCATTACCCGTATGCTCAATATACGGAGAATCGCAGAAACTCCTAATGCTGGCCATCGTGTAATGATTGCGGAGACCCTCAAATGCCAGGACAGTACAAACACCTCACATGTGACCCCATTTTAGAAAGAAGACACCCCAAGGTATTCCGTGAGGGTATGGTGAGTTCATGCAAAATTTTATTTTTGTCACAAGTTAGTGGAATATGAGACTGTAAAAAAAAAAAAAAAAAATCAATTTCCGCTAACTTGTGCCAAATTTTTTTTCTGTGAACTCGCCATACCCCTCACAGAATACCTTGGGGTGTCTTCTTTCCACAATGGGGTCACTTGTGGGGTATTTATACTGCCCTGGCATTTTAGGGGTCCTAAGCGTGAGAATCCAAATGCGTAAAAATGGCCTGTGAAATCCTAAAGGTACTCATTGGTTTTAGGGCCCCTTTGCGCATCTTGGCTGCAAAAAGTGTCACTCATGTGGTATCGCCGTACTCAGGAGAAGTAGGGCAATGTGTTTTGGGGTGTATTTTTATATATACCCATGTTGGGTGTGAGAAATATCTCTGTAAACGACAACTTTTTAAATTTTTTATTCAAAGTTGTCAATTTACAGAGATATTTCTACTCACCATGGCATATGTAAATACACCCTACGCTCCATCTTCTCCTGAGTACGTGATGCCACATGTGTGACTTTTTACAGCCAAGATGCCCAAGAACTCAACGAGTGCCTTTTAGGAGGGCATTTTGCGCATTTTTCTTCTCACGCTTTAGGGCCCCTAAAATGCCAGGGCAGTATAAATACCTACATGTGACCCATTTTGGAAGAAGACACCCCAAGGTATTCGCTGAGGGCATAATGAGTCCATGAAAAATTAAACTTTTTGTCAAAAGTTAGCGGAAAGGAGACTTTGTGAGAAAAACAATAAAATCAATTTCCACTACTTGTGCCAGAAAAAATCTTCTAGGAACTCGCCATACCCTCACAGAATACCTTGGGGTCTTCTTTCAAATGGGGTCACATGTGAGGTATTTACTGCCCTGGCATTTTAGGGGCCTAAAGCGTGAGAAGAAAAATCGCAAAAATGCCCTCTAAAGGTACTCATTGACTCTAGCCCTTTGCATCTTGGCTACAAAAGTGTCACACATTGTATCACTGTACTCAGGAGTAGGGCAATGAGTTTTGGGGTGTATTTTACATATACCCATGTTGGGTGAAATATCTCTGTAAATGACAGCTTGAATAAAATGTACAAGTTGTCGTTACAGCGATATTTCTCACCGCAGCATGGTATATGTAAACTCACACTAAACGTCGCCACTTCTCTGGTCGATGATACCACATGTGAGCCATGATCTTGCCAAGGGCCTAAAACCAGTGAGTACCTTTAGGATTTCACAGGCCATTTTACGCATTTTGTTCTCACGCTTTAGGGCCCCTAAAATGCCAGGTGCAGTATAAATACCCCACATGTGACCCATTTTGGAAAGAAGACACCCCAAGGTATTCCGCTGAGGGCATAGTGAGTCCACAGACAATTATACTTTTTGGCAAAGTCAGCGGAAAGTGAGACTTTGTGAGAAAATTTATCAATTACAAAGCCTCATATTTCCACTAACTTGTGCCAAAAAAAAATCTTCTATGAACTCGCCATACCCCTCACGGAATACCTTGGGGTGTCTTCTTTCCAAAATGGGGTCACATGTGGGGTATTTATACTGCCCTGGCATTTTAGGGGCCCTAAAGCGTGAGAAGAAAAATGCGTAAAAATGCCCTCCTAAAAGGTACTCATTGGAATTTGGGCCCCTTTGCATCTTGGCTGCAAAAAGTGTCACACATGTGGTATCGCCGTACTCAGGAGAAGTAGGGCAATGAGTTTTGGGGTGTATTTTTACATATACCCATACTGGGTGAGAGAAATATCTCTGTAAATTGACAACTTTGAATAAAAAATGTAAAAGTTGTCGTTTACAGCGATATTTCTCACACGCAGCATGTGGTATATGTAAAATACACCTCAAACATGCCTTGCCCTACGTCTCTTGAGTGCGGCGATACCACATGAGTGACATTTTTTGCAGCCTGGAGTGCGCAAAGGGCCCTAAAACCAATGAGTACCTTTAGGATTTCTGAGGCCATTTTTATGCATTTGGATTCTCACACTTTAGGGGCCCCTAAAATGCCAGGTGAGTATAAATACCCCACATGTGACCCATTTGGAAAGAAGACACCCCAAGGTATTCCGTGAGGGTCATGGGTGAGTCCACAGCATTTTTATTTTTGGCACAAGTCAGCGGAAATTGATATTTTATTTTTATTTTTATTTTACAAAGCCTCATATTCCACTAACTTGTGACAAAAATAAAATTTTACATGAACTCACCATACCCCTCACGGAATACCTTGGGGTGTCTTCTTTCCAAAATGGGGTCACATGTGGGGTATTTATACTGTCCTGGCATTTTAGGGGCCCCTAAAGCGTGAGAAGAAGTCTGGAATCCAAATGCGTAAAAATGCCCTGTGAAATCCTAAAGGTACTCATTGGTTTAGGGCCCCTTTGCTCACCCAGGCTGCAAAAAGTGGCACACATGTGGTATCGCCGTACTCAGGAGAAGTAGGGCAATGTGTTTTGGGGTGTATTTTTATATATACCCATACTTTGTGTGAAAAATATCTCTGTAAGCGACAACTTTTAAAAAATTTTATACAAAGTTGACAATTTACAGAGATATTTCTCTCACCCAACATGGGTATATGTAAAAATACACCCTAAAACACATTACCTACTCTCCTAGTCGGCTGATACCACATAAGTGACACTTTTGCAGCCTAGATGCAAAGGGCCCAAATCAACGAGTACCTTTAGGATTTACATGGCGACTCCTAATTAGCCCCGCCCAAAATGCCAGAACAGTAAACACACCCACAAATGACCCCATTTCGGAAAGTAGACACCCCAAGGTATTCACTGGGGGCATAGTGAGTCCGTCTGAGATTTTATTTTTTTGCCAGAAGTTATCAGAAATTGAAACTTTTTTTTTTTTTCTCAGAAAGTGTCATTTTCCGCTAACTTGTGAAAAAAATGAAATGATACATGAACTTACCATGCCCCTCCGCGAATACTTTGGGGTGTCTTCTTTCTAAAATGGTGTGATTTGGGGGGTATTTATACTATCCTGACATTCTAGCACCTGAAGAAACATGACAGGTGCTCAGAAAGTCAGAGCTGCTTCAAAATGCCGAAATTCACTTTTTGCACCATAGTTTGTAAACGCTATAACTTTTACCCAAACCAATAAATATACACTTATTGGACTTTTTTTTTAATCAAAGACATGTAGAACAATAAATTTAGAGAAAAATTTATATAGAAATGTAGTTTTTTTTTAAAAATTTTACAACAGAAAGTGAAAAATGTCATTTTTTTGCAAAAATGTCGTTAAATTTGTATTAATGGCAAAAAAAGTAAAAATGTCAGCAACAATGAAATACCACCACATGAAAGCTCTATTAGTGAGAAGAAAAGGAGGTAAAATTCATTTGGGTGGTAAGTTGCATGACGGAGCAATAAACGGTGAAAGTAGTGTAGTGCGGAATTGTAAAAAGTGGCCTGGTCATTAAGGGTGTTTAAGCTAGGGGGGCTGAAGCGGTTAATAAAGCTTGTTGAAAGGGTGCAGGGCAGCCAATCAACAAGCGTTTAAGATGTGTGCCCTTAGAAGCCATCACAGCCATGCCTACTAATGGCATGGCTGTGATTGGTCAGTGCAGCATGTGACCCAGCCTCTATATAGTTGGAGTCAGGTAGCGCCGCACGTCCCATCAGCTCTTACTAGTGTAGGGATAGGATGCTGCTGCTGTGAGGGAGACATTAGGATAGAATCTGATATCAGAGCTTGGTGTTAAGTCTGCGATCTACAGTGATTTTTTTGGTGGGATTCTGGGGGACAAATTAATTTTCTTTTGCTAAAATGTACGTTTGCGGCCTGCACTGTATTTCTGACAGTAAAATATAACCAGTAAATACAACTGTGACATTGTTGGTGGAAAAAAACACTTATTTTTTGCCATAAAGTACATTTGCAGCCTGCATTGCATTTCTGAGAGTGCAATATAACCAGTAAATACTACTGTGACATTACTGGTGAAAAAAAACACTTATTTTTTGCCATAAAGTACATTTGCGGCCTGCACTGTATTTCTGACAGTGAAATATAACCAGTAAATACTAGTGTGACATTGCTAGTGAAAAAAAAAAAACGTATTTTTTGCCATAAAGTACATTTGCAGCCTGCACTGTATTTCTGACAGTGAAATATAACCAGTAAATACAACTGTGACATTGTGGGTGAAAAAAATCTCTTATTTTTTGCCATAAAGTACATTTGCGGCCTGCACTGCATTTCTGAGAATGAAATATAATCAGTAAATCCAGCTCTTAGATTGTGGGTGGACATTTACACGGTTATCAGACCAGTCATTCACAAGTGGCTTGAAGGGTGTGTTCCTGCTGCACTGCATACCTAACAGGGAAATATATTCTTTAAATTCAGCGGCGTTTACATTGTTGGGTGCTGTAGTTATATGCTGCAAAATCTCCATGATGTCTCCATGATAAATCTGCAGCGTGGATTCAAAAGAATCCTTCAGTGGGTCGAATAGATGCCGGATAACGGGGACGCTCCATGACCCCTGTTTTCTTTCAAACTACCCCTGCCCTGGATACCTGACTGGGAAATATATTCTGTAAATTCGGCGGCGTTTACATTGTTGGGTGATCTGTACACCTTTTTTCTTTCACACTACCCCGGCCATGCATACCTGACTGGGAACTATATTCTATTAATTTGGCGGCGTTTACATTGTTGGGTGATCTGTACCCCTTTTTTCTTTCACACTACCCCTGCCATGCATACCTGACTGGGAAATATATATATATACACAGCAGCAGGGAGCCCCAATGGCAACCAGGGCTTCAGTAGCATACTGGCTGCCATGGTAACCGATCGCAATGTAGGACTCCGATCGGTTACCATGGCAGCCAGGATGCTACTGAAGCCCTGGCTGCCATGGGGAACTGCCACTGCCACCAATGGAGGGGACCCTGTGGCCACTGCCACCAATGCTCTAAATACTTTACTACTGGGAGGGGCGGGATTGAGGGCGCCCTGCCCACTCATTGAGTTTAATACGGGGTGAGTCTGTATCTGTATTAAAAGTTAATAATCATTGTGTGGGCAGGATGGGGGCAAAGCTGCAGGCTGCTTACGGAGGACAGCAGAGGAGCACACAGGAGGAGGTTCTGCTCTGAGTGATTCATCAAGAAATCGAATCCTGGCTTTCTTCGCGACAACTAAAAATCGGAACCATGGTGACCGACAACGGTAATAACATGGTGTTGGCGCTGCATCAAGGACGGCTGAGCTATGCGCCCTGCAGTCTGGTTGTCAAGCGGTTCCTGAAGTCTTCCACTCATCTGTAAGACATCCTAAAAATGGCCAGGAAACGTTGCATTCACTTCAGCCACTCGTGCACCGCAAAGCACACCCACCTTGAGCTGCAGCGGCAAAATGGCATCCCCCAACATAGGCTGATATGAGACGTTTCCAACTGTTGGAATTCTACCCTCCATATGTTGGATCGACTATATGAATAGAGAAAAGCCATCAACAATGTCTTGATGATCCAAGCGGATAGGAGTACTCCCCTGTGTAACTTCGATGTCAGCCAGTGGAAGCTCATGCGTGACACATGCCGTTTGCTCAGGGCCTTTGAGGATGCCAAGTTTTTTGTCAGTCGTCAGGAGTACGGGATGAACGACATCCTTCCACTGCTTCATGTCCCGGAACAAATGGTGGTAACAATGGTTGGTCAGGGGACAGGACACGTGGCACCTAGATCTCACGTCCACATGAGCCTTGTGGGGGCAGAACTGGAAGAGGAGGAGAAGGGGGAGGAAGACATTAGAGAACAGGCAATTTGTAGCCAAATGGGTGGTTTTTCTACTCAGCTGACAGGAGACGAGGAGCAGAAGCAGCAGAGGAGCTACAGGGCGACGAGAAAGATGAGACAGAGGACCCAGACACACCGTGGCAGTATGCTGTGGAGATGGAGGCAGGGAGTCCCTCTGAGTCACTTGCTCAAATGGCCCGATGCATGCTTACTTGCTTGCGTAGTGGCAGCCGACTTGTCACCAATCGGCAGAGGGATGACTTCTGGCTCTCCACCTTGTTGGACTCTTGCTACTGGTCCAAAATGGGGGCCTTTTTTACACCCACTGAGAGGGAAGACAAACTTAATTACTACAGAGACATCCTATGTAGTCAGTTGGCCGCTGCCTATCTGTGCCATCGTCCATTCTTTCGCAGGTCTGACCATTGGGCCCTCTGCACTCACGTTACACTGCCATGGCTGCTGGGGAGGGGTGGGGTGGCAGGAACAGTTCCAACTCCATCAGAAGCAGCCTGAGTCTACATTCACTGTTGAGCAGATTTGTTCACCCGCATAGGTGGAAAGAAACTACTCACCAGCAGCAGCAGGTAGACCTGGAGCAGAACCTGAACCAGCAGATGGCGCAACTGGCAGAATTTGCGGTGGAAAAGCTGTCAAGCCCGGCCAGTAGTGTGGCATCAGAGCGGGTGTTTAGTGAGGCCGGGGCCATAGTTACCCCAAGAAGAACTCGCCTGTCCACCCAAAATGTTGAAAGACTGACCTTTGTCAAGATGAATCAGGCGTGGATCAGCCAGGATTTCCACCCACCAATTCCTAATGCATCAGATTAGATCATCCATGCCGTCTCACCCAAACCTTGAAAAAAGAGACCGGTTCTTATGACTACCTGCTCAGCTACTACTCTGATGCTGCCACCCGCCTGATGCCACACATCTGATGCAAAGTGCTCCTTCTTTCACCCACCTTTGTCAGCGGGTACTGGTATTGCCACCCACCGCCCCACTCTATCACTGGGTCACTTTGTGGTCTCCTGATGCTGCGGCTGCCATCTCCACACTATGTCACCTTCACACTCTGTGGTATCCTGATGCTGCTGCTGCCATATCCACACTATGTCACCTGGCCACTCTGTGGTATCCTGCTGTTGCTATCTCCACACTATGTCACCTTGCCACCTTGTGCAACTCGGTGGCCTCCTCATACTGCTGCCAACTCCAGACTCTGTCATTGTGCCACTCGGTGGTCTTCTCCTGATGCTGCTACTGCTGCTGCCGCCACCTCCAGACTCTGTCATTGTGCCACTCGGTGGTCTTCTCCTGATGCTGCTACTGCTGCTGCCGCCACCTCCAGACTCTGTCATTGTGCCCCTCGGTGACCTTATCATAGTGCTGCCAACTTCAGACTCTGTCATTGTGCCACTTGGGGGCCTTATCCTGATTCTGCTACTGCTACAACCTCCAGACTCTGTCATTGTGCCGCTCTGTGGCCTTCTGATGCTGCCGCCACCTCCACACTGTGATTGTGCCACTCTGTGGCCTCCTCCTAATGCTGCGGCCATCTCCAGATTCTGTCATTGGGCCACTCTGTGGTCTCCTCATGCTGCTTCCACCTCACTACTATGTCACAGGGCCACTCTGTGGACTTCTCATGCTGTTTCCACCCTCCCCACTTCATGACTGGGTCATTATTTTGCCTTTCGGCCTGCCTGACATCATCATTTATATGACCTTTCTTCTGATCTGTCAGAAGGAAGGAAAAATGTGAAGCACAATGGATTCTGTCTGTGTAACAGCTCTAAGGCCTGTATGGTCCCATCAGAATTGGATTATGATTTGGTAGCCAAAAGCAGGAGTGGGTACAAAACACAGAAGACATGCAAATATTCTATTCACATGTCATCTCTGTTTTAGATCCATTATTTCACATTAGCAATACTGATGGATTATTAGGCAAATACTGACCGACTGAAGGCGGATGCTCCATAGACAGGATTCGTTTTTTGTGGGTTATTGTTCTGAAGGATCAGAGGAAGGTAAAAATAATCAGTGACGTCAACTCAGCAGTATCCTGGATATCAATATGTTAATGTCTTTTAGGCACTTGCTGCCACATGTACACTCTGGCATCCAATCACATCAACTAAATCATTGTCAGTTTGTAGGAGCTTTATTTTTGCTCCATACTGCTGTGAGTGTGCTTACTCAACACACTTCTGGACATCAGTGGGTTAATGTGTTTGGACACTCACTGCCACTGTGCCACAGTGCACATTCAGACATCCGATTACAACTGCTATCTTGCTGATAATTTGCTCTCCTTTGAGGGAGCTCCCTGCCTGACTGCCGCTGTATTAAAAACGTTCACACACATACATAGATTCTCTGAATCCCGACATGTTTCACTGGTAACCCAGCGTCTTCAGGGAATGATTGCAGGACTGCTGTGCAAGACGACCCAAAAAAGGGCTCTGAGTATGGAGCAATAATAAGCCTGACGCCCCTGATAATTTTAAAATGTCACAGTGTGTTCCGTATGTCATAATTCTGAACAAAGAATCTTAATAATTATACAAATAAAAGTGAAGTTTTAATTTTAATAGTACATGTTAAACAGACGTATTTACGTCCAAAGGACCATTTTTTTTCAGAGGGACTATTTGGTCAGTTTTGGCCCGTGACTGCCCAAATAAGTAAAGTGTGCAGTGATTCTAAGATCGGCGCCTGTCATCTGCATGCCATACGGACTCACAGTATTATGTAACTACCCAAGCAGACTCCCTATGTTTGTTACTGCAAGGCATAGTGTTCTACAACACTCTAAGGCTCTCTGCAGCCAGGAAATAGCAGTTTTTAATGTAATTCGCCGCAAATACATTCGGAACAAACCAAATTTTTCGCCAAAGAATTTGGCAAAACGGCGAATCGATTTTGAAAAAAATTCGCTCATCTCTAGTTAACACAACCTGTGTACATGAAAATATTTTTTCTTACACAACCTTCTTATAAAAAACTCTAAAAATTGGGAGGTTTTGATTAACTGCACATACAGTATTACTCTGCCTTTTTTTCTTCACATGATAACTATCTGCAGTCATGTCTTTGTTTCTTTTTAGTTTTAATGTTTTTAGTTGTTTTTCATAGCATGTATTCTCTTCCTTATGTTTTTTGTGATATTCTGACAAATGTTATCAAAGGACTGTACTCATGTACTATTAATCTGTGGAATGGAATATGGAAATACATACTCAGCTTCTTATCTCCATCCATGTTACTTATTTCATAGCATTTGTACTGTGATGTTCTAGTGTAACCTGATCATTCTCAGAAGAAAATCAAATTTGAGAATTAAAAAAAAACTGCAAGGTGTTCACTATAATATGCACACCATTTTCAGTGCATACTTTCTGACTGTATCCTCTTTATAAAAGTACACTGGTAATAGGATCTTGCATGGGCACAAATAAACATACACTGCCCATTTAGTTAATAAAATAATAGCTAAGTAAATTAGAACACCACAGAAAAATAGCTATTTGTTACAGAAACCACAGGATAATACACATCAGAACATCTGTTATACCTGTAGTTTAATAATGAAAGGTGGAGAAAATATATACCATACCAATCTTCTAATCTCCATCCATATTACTTATGCCTAACATATTGCACAATATTTCATATGCATACAACTTTAGGATCTTGCATGGGCACACATAAACATACACTGCCCTTCCGATGATCAATTAACTTAAAATAATTGATAAGTAAATTAGAACACTACAGAAAAAGGGCCATTTATTTGTTACAGAAACAATAACATTGTTCACATAATAACATATGTTATAGTTAAATAATGAAAGGTGGTGACAATTATTGTGTAGATTAATTAGGATATAGAGAAGAAGTAAAAATTGCCTAGTAGTGGAGGGTCAACATAGTTAAAACCCGTTAGTAAGTAGTTATAGTAACTTCAGTGTTAACAGTAGTTAATCTCATACATAAAAGTTTCTTCATGCTGTTTGATAACTTCCGGTTCCCTATTATCAAAATTATTGAATTAAATGTTGGAAAACTGGAAACCACAATAAATGAAAGGAAAAATATTAAGCTGCCAGCATTCTCCACTGCACTAAATAATGAGCTCAGAAAACCAAAAAATATCAAATACAGTAGAAGAAGAGAAGTCACCGTTTTAGCTGCTGATAAATGAGAATGAATTCTTGAATTTCCTGATCCTTCATTGCTTTTCTTCATCCGTATCATATGTTTACACAAAGAGGTGATTATGGATCCAGCAGTGATAAATATTATAGCAAAAGCAAGGGCAGCAAACAACATATAAATCTGAAATAGACATTTGCATTTGCTTTTAAGAGTGGGAGAAATCAATAATAATGTTGCATTGTGAGCTGTAAGAGCAGGCGTAGGCTTAATGTCCATGTATAGATCCCAGTAGGCTGGTACTCCAACTGACCAAGATACAGCAACAGACATAATGAGTAACCATGGTACAAGTGCAGGAATCTTTGCCTTGAGCTTGTGAAAAAAAGAGCTGCTGAAATTGATTATCTTAATAAAATAGTAGAAGCATAGACAGGTGGAGCACCAAAGGCTTGAGAATGCCAATGAAGACATGATGATGACCAAAGGATTTACCACCCAGAATTGTATGTAGAACTGCACAAACATGAATTTGGTGACCTCATTAAATGCAACTGCTCCTTGGAAGAAGAGATTGATGAGGGCAATGCTGTTGATTATAAGTATTGCTGGGTTGGAATCATGGGTTTTTAACCAGTCTTGGAAATTAACTATTAGGATGAATAAATTTGCTAATACGCCAGTCACTAGAAATGAGGTATGGATACCAACTACCAAATGAGGACCAATAAACGACATGCTGAATCAAGTTGGCTTGTGAATGATACCGACTCCTTCCTTGTAGAAGTATGTCATCTATTGACCTGTGCAATGAGTATTCCGACTTCAATAATGCATATTCATTTTGTTTGGTCAGTTTATCATACTTACTTCATCTTGGTGGTGAGAAAATGCAGATTAATCATAGATGATTGCTTTGACCTTTTAAAAAGTGACAAAAGAAAACAAGGCAAATATAGTTGACAGATTCATTTGGGTGTTTTCTTCCTGTGTATAGCATATTGTATGTGTTGTTGCTAGCACAAGGCAATTACCTTAACCACAACCTGTTTTGGATCCAGCATTGTAAATAGATACGGTATTACCACCCAAAACTGCACATAACAACACAGCACATGGAAATGTTTGCAAATTAATCAGTTCCCATTGTGACATACCATACAGTATGCAAAGAATATGGATTTCTCTTTTATAGCAATTTTGAACACACAGACAATGGGTAATGGCAACTTTTATTATTTTTACAGTGAAGCTCACATGGATCTAAAAATTAAGTGCAGTGATCTCAATAAGACCTCTTGCACACAACCGTATGGCTTTTTCAGTAATTTGCAGTCCGTTTTTAACGGATCTGTTGTCCCTTTTATTGTTTTGTGTTGTGCTTCAGTTTCCGTTCTGTTTCCGTTCCGTAGTTCCACAAAAAATCTCTGTATGGTTTCCGTATGCGATCCGTTGTTTGCAGTTCGCAAACAAAAACATAATAGAGCATGAATCCGCAAAAAATGGAAGATATATGGATGTGTTGCGTATGCATTCCGTATTTTTTGCGGACCCGTTGACTTGAATGGAGCCCCGAATCATTTTTTGCGTGCAATAATTGGACAAGTTCTATCTTTCAACGGATCGGATATATGGAAATACGGAAACGGAATGCATACGGAGTACATTCCATTTTTTTTGCGGAACCATTGAAATGAATGGTTCCGCATACGGACCGCAACCACACAGTAGTGCCAATTACATTCATAGCCTCTGTACCCTTCAGCAAATTGAAGTATCCGGTATCCGAAGTGGACTTCCATCTGAATTTCAGGAAAAATTTGATTCACCACAAAGCCGAATTTTCTCGCTCTTCGTGGCAACGAATCAATTTTTTCCTAAAACAGTGGCTGAAAATAAAAAAAATTATACTCACCTCATCCATTTGCTCAGGGAAAGGCCACCAGCTCCCCAAACAATCTTCACCTCCCCAAACAATTGAATAAAAAGTGATCAAAAAAGTCACACATACCTCAAGATGGTATCAATTAAATCCACATTCTTGTCTTTTTTTTTTATAACTTTTATTTTTAGAAGAAAAAAATATATACATGAAGTAATCACCAGGAATGTATTTTACATACATCATAAAGAAGTACATAGTATAAAATGTATACATTTTCAAGAATTATAAAGAAATTATAATAATGAACTATAACAGTATTCAGTCCAATAGAGCATTATTGCGGGAGTAGGATTGGTCTAATCTCAGGCTATGGGCGTAACAGAGATAATTTATTTTATATCTTTACGGTATTGTGTTTACATGTCAACCATACATCCCACTTATTATGAAAATCTATGTTAGTTCCCAGAAAGGATGCAATCATGGATTCGTACCAACAGCTTTGGTTTATTCCCTGTATTGCTCTTAAAATGGAGGGGACCTCCTGAGATCTCTAATTGTGTAGAATCAGTTCCCTTGCAACTGTGATGGAGTGGAATACGAACGTTTTATGAAAATATGAGAATTGGTTCGGGTTAATGTTTAATAATGCTAGTTTAACGTCAAGAATTATTGGAAAGCCACATACGTATGAAATTAGTCTCCCTATCTTTCTCCAGAAATCTAATACCCCTGGGCACTCCCACCAGATGTGTATGAATGTTCCCTGTGCATTGCATCTCCAGCAGGTTTTAGAGGTGTCACTAAATAATGAGAGTTTGGAGGGTACTAAAAACCATTGGTAAAATAGTTTTCTGGAGATCTCAATGTGGTTTGCACACTTTGAGATTTGTGGGGTGATAGCGAACGCATCCAACCAATCTTTTTCTGATATATTGGAGTTGAGTATAGTGTCCCATTTGGATTTATATTTAAGCAAGGGGTCTGGGCCTGCAGACCAATAGTATTTTAAAGCACAAAGATATTCCCTTTCTTCGAGTTTGATGATGGAGAGGTAGACAGCCATTTTACTAATGTGTGATCCAGTGATACATGCATCCACTTTATTTTACCTGTAATTAGTGCATGTCTTAGTTGTAAATAGGTGAACATTTCGGATGCTGGTAAAGAAAACTTGTTTTGAAGAGCTTCAAAACTTATGCAGTTTTTTTTATTTTACTAGGTCTGATATTGTACTTATACCTCTGGACGTCCATTTAGACAAATTTATGTTGGGTATTAAGGCCTCAAAAATGTTCACCTTTGCATCCAAGGTATTCAGCGAATATAGATTTTGTTTTACTATTACTCTCCACCAAGAATCCATGATTGCTCCTATTGTTGGGTGAGAAGAGCTAAGCGGGGAATGAAACAATATTGAAGCTTGTAGATTGGTTGAAAGATCAGGGTTGCCAAGGGTACAAAGTTCAATATGGACCCAGAGTTTCGCAGTGTCTCTGACCCATAGTGGTTTTAATTGGTCTAAAATCACTGCATGATAATAGAAATGGATGGAAGGACAGCCTGTTCCTCCTTTTTTGATTTCTTTGAAAAGTATATCTGCTTTTACCCTTGGAGTTTTGTTGTTCCAAATAAATTTCTGTAATGCGGATTGTATTTTTTGTAAAAATGATTTGGGGAGGAGGATTGGGACATTTCTAAAGAAGTATGTTACATTTTGACAGTTGCTATTTTCCCTAGCCAAGAGACTCCCGTTTTATTATAGCTTGATAGCTCTTTTTGAATTTCCTTGGCTAGATTGCCATAGTTATATTCGAAAAGTTTGTGTGTAGGGTATGTTAGTTTTAATTTAATTTTGTGTAGGATGTTTGTGTGGTGCTTGTGGTTCGCGCCGGCATCCTCCATTGTATGCAATTTTTGCTGGGGATAGCCGTTCGCTGCGAACCACATGCGGAGGAACTGCCCCCCCAGTTAGAAACACGCCACAGTGTTTGGGGTCTGGAGCAGTCCCACCCATTTAGGCCACGTTTATTTTTGTGATTCTTGTTTTATATGTTAGTTTTATGCCTAAGTATGAGATAGCTTCAAGCTCCCATTTGAAGGAGTAGTCCTTTTTTAAGCTATCTATTACGTTGAGTGGAAGGCCCATGTTTAAGATGGTTGACTGATTTAATTTATAGTATGACACTTTGCTGAATTGGGAAAGGGTTTTAACAATTGCTGGTAAGGAGATGAGTGGGTCCTTGCAGATTAGGAGAATGTCATCCGCAAAGAGACCTATAGTATGACTACATTGCCCCACCCTAATGCCTTGTATTTGGGGATTATTCCTGATGCTCTCAGCCAAAGGTTCTATAACCAGGGAGGGCAAAAACCATTGGGGAAAGGGGGCAGCCTTGGCGGGTGCCATTAGAGATAAGGAATCTTTGGGAGAGAAACCCGGAGGAGAAGACCGAAGCAGATGTTGTGGAGTATAATGACATTATGGCCGAGAGGTACGAGAGGTACGAGCCTTCAAAACCAAACATACACAGAGACGACCTTAAAAAACCCCAATGGAGTCTGTTGAACGCCTTCTCTGCATCAAGAGAAGGCGTTCGAGACCTCTCTATGTGGAATATCAGATCTATGAATCTTCTAGTGTCATCAATAGTCTGTCTGTTTTTAATAAAGCCTACCTGGTCTTCTTTTATTAGTCTAGGAAGTATATCTGACAGTCTATTTGCTAGTATTTTTGAGAAAATTTTCAAATCTCCATTCAACAGTGAGATGGGGCGGAAGTTTTCTGCTTTATCAGGAAGTTTCCCTGGCTTGGGGAGTGTGACTATAACATTGGGGAATATGTCCCGAATCCATTATTGAATTAAACAGCAATTGCAGGTGAGGGATCAGGTGGTAAGACAGTTTTTTAAAGAACTCATTTGAGAGTCCGTCCGGACCTGGGGATTTGTTTAATTTTAGGCTATTTACAACTGAGATTATCTCTAAGGAATCTATATGGGCATTTAGCATTTTCTTGTCTGACTTGTGACTTGTGAGTGTGGGTAGTTTCAATAGATCTAGAAAATTTCGTATAGCTTCCACATCTGGCTGTGGCGTATTGGAATCTTGTTTGAGATTATATGGGTCTGAATAATATTCTGCAAAAGAATTAGTGATATCTTTTGGGTTAAGGAGTTTATTACCTCTTTTGTCAAATAAATATGGTAATTTAGTCTTAGCCATTCTATTTTTAAATTTGTTAGCCAGTAACCTACCAGCTTTGTTTCCTTGACCATAGAATAGTGCTTTATTTCTCCTGAATAGGTATTCATAATGATCATGATTCAGTCTATACAGTTGTGTTCGCAATTCTCTTGCCTCTTTTATTAGTGAGGAAGATACCCCTTTTTTGTTTTTATTCTCGAGTTCTTGGATTCTATTAAGCAGTTCAGTTATTTTTTTCTCTCTTTGCTTTTTTTTTGTGGATGCTAACTGGATGCATTTTTCCTCTTATGACTGCCTTATACGCACACCAATTGATTTGAGAGGATGTGTCCTCTGGTTTATTAAATAGGAAAAAATCAGTAGTTTCTTTTTCTATGGCCATACAGGCGTCAAAATCTGCTAGTAAGGAGTTGTTTATTCTCCAAGGAGATTCTGGGAGAGCATTGAAATTTTCCTGTATGGAAATGCTTATCGGGGCGTGGTCTGACCACGTTATACTTCCCAGGAGGGTTTTAGTTGTTCTCTGCAGCAATTTTTTATCTACTATGGCCAGATCAATTCTTGAGTAAACTCTATGCGAATTTGAGAAAAAAGAATAATCTCTCTCAGATGCATGTTGTATCCTCCATGCATCATAGAGATCTTCCTTGTGGAGTATATGAAATAGATCTGTAGGTTTTTTATTTCTCTTAGGGTGAGATTTATCTAGTGAAGAAATAAGTATTTTATTAAAATCTCCTATTATTATCAACGCTTCCTCCCTCCTTTTTTCCTTTTTAAGAACCCCTAGCAGGTATCTAAAGAATTGACCTTGTTTTTTTATTAGGGGCATAAATAGATGTTATACAGTATGGCAGGTTATTGATCATACAGTTTAGGATGATATAACATCAATTTTTGTTGGCTGTTATGTTGGTTAATGAAAATGCTAATGTATTCCTTATAGCTATTAACACTCCTTTTTTTTTCTTTAAATTTGGTATAGTATATACATGAGGAAAGTTTTTATTTTTTATTCTATGGGAATCTTTTTGTAGAAGATGTGTCTCTTGAGCACAGAAGATATCATATCTGAGTGTTTTGGCTTCCTTCCATAGAAGTGATCTTTTAATCGGGCTATTTAGACCCTTAACATTCAATGATGAAATTGTAAACACCATTTTGAAAGCAATGGTATTAAGTAGCGTCAAGTAAAATATCTCTAATGTACAGCTAGTGTACCTCATACATTTTTTAAGATTAGCACCAAATGACAATATTGGACCTTTGTAACAGATAAGTAATAATCTATGAACAGGTCTAAAACAACAAATAACTAAATAACTTAGGAAATGTAGAGACTTTTCAGACCTCTCAGGTATGAACAGCTCATCTGGAGGAGTGAACATGGGGGTAGAAAGCATCTCCCAGCTTTCAAAAATTGGAGATCCCATCTGGCCCTCATGCATAGATTGGTAAGAAAGACCTTTTGCCATATCAAGAGTAAAAAGAGGATAAGGAAAGGAAAGGTGTGAAGGGAAAGAGGGGGGTAAATAGAGAGAAGGGATGGATGAAGGAGAGGAGTAGAGACATTAAGGACTAGATAAAGAATAGTTATGTCGGTGCATATAAGTATATAACTTACTGTAGCTGGCATAGACATGGTATAATTATAGAGACGTTCTATGATGGGATCCAGTTATTGAAGAAGTAAGGCACTATAAGCTTTCAATCGATGTGATGACTTCAGTCTGGTGGATGCTTGAGTGATTTGGGTGATCCCACCACAGTCCATTCCTTGGATAGGGTCGGCGATCTTTTGGATGGTGGGGACTCAGATAAGTCACTCCTCTGCGGGGATCCTTGGAACCACTTGTTCACCAGATTTGTGGCGATTTGAGGTGAATTGCAGATGTATGAGGAGCCGTTCCTGTATACAATCAATTTTATAGGATAACCCCATCTGTATTGAATGCCTTTCTCTCTCAGGAGTTTGGTGACTGTAATGAATTCTTTTCTTCTGCTGAGAGTGGCTACAGAGAGATCTGTATACAGGGAGATATTAGCATATTTGTCTAGTAGGTCGCTTGTGTTTCTTGCTGCTGCCATTATCTTTTCTTTGAAGTGGAAAAAGTGTAGTCTGGCTAAAACATCTCTTGGAGCCGATGCTGGTGCTTGTTTTGATTTAGGGTTTCTATGCACCCTGTCGATGATCATGTCCCTCTGGTCAGATTCCGGGGAGAGAATGACAAAGTAATCAATTAAGAATTATTTTAGCTGTTCAGTTTGGATCGATTCTGGTATTCCGATGAATCTAATATTATTGCGCCGCGATCTGTCCTCAATGTTGGCTAATTTGAGCTTGATAGCCCCGATGTCATTATATTGCTCATTCTGGACATCTACCAGAGAATTATGTGCAGAGGAGAATTCATCCATTTTTGATTCTAGGTGATCCGTACGCTCACCTATGTCTTTAATCTCTTTACAGATTTCCTGGATTGAATTCTGGAAATTAGCTTGGATGGAGCTGCGTAGGGCTCGTTACAACCTTTGAAAAATTTCAAACTTTTTCAGGTTTATTTCGGAAGAATCCAGTGAAATGGTACATAGCACCATTTTACTGCACATGTTGGCTGAAAAAAGCACTAGGGAGGAAGAAGAAGAATGCTCACATGACCCTAAGAGGAAGTGTGTGTGTGTGTGGGGGGGTTCGCCTTATTGACTCCCAGGCCAACAGACAGCCTGGATGAGCCAATCAGTGCTGCAGCAGGCAGGGGGGTGCCCTAGCAGAACGAGCAGAATCTCATTCTGTGCTTGGCTGTGAGTGAAGGTGGTTAGGTCTTACAGTGTCTGCCAGAAAAATGATCAAGGACAGTCAAAAGTCACATCAAGCTTGTATTCTACTGCTAGGGACATTGAAGGGTAAGGCTAGAATTAGAAAGAAGAAGAATTGTGTGTGTAGAATAGGGATAGGCAGGAAAAGCTGTCAGCCAGGAAGTGAGAAATGAGGAGATGAGGCTGCGTGTGCCTCCTAGCACAACTGCAGCTGCTGCAAACCTTAAGGCTAGGTCTACACAACATCAGTTGTCGTTCAACATTTTGTTGCATTAATTTCCCACAACAATTTTTATAATGGTAGACTATGGTGTCGCATTGCGACATGCTGCGACTGCGACAGTCACAAAAAAATCTGTTTTGGTTGGATTTTCTGTCATACGGCATATGTCGCATGTGACATTTCGTCCATAGGTTTCAATGTGAATCGCGTGCAACTGCGACTTCAGTGCAACATACATGCGACAAAACTTTGTTTGGGTGTCTGCTTTTTGACCCAGACCAAAGTTTATAAAAAGGCGTCATGTGCTAATCTTTCTTCAGAAGTCATTTTGGAGTTGTATATGCAGCTTATGCCAGACTTCTGCTTGCCAGAGGAAATTTGCCCTTCAAGCGTGCCAGGTATGTATTGTGCACCCTATTTTAACTCCTTCAGGACCAGGCCATTTTTCACCTTAAGGACCAGGCAATTTTTTGCAAATCTGACATGAGTCACTTTATGTGGTGACAACTTTAAAACGCTTTACTTATCCAAGCCATTCTGAGATTGTTTTTTCGTCACATATTGTACTTCATGACACTGGTAAAATGGAGTAAAAAAATTTATTTTTATTTATAAAAAAAATACCAAATTTACCACAAATTTGCAAAAATTAGCAAATTTCCAAGTTTCAATTTCTCTACTTCTATAATATATAGTAATAACTACAAAAATAGTTATTACTTTACATTCCCCATATGTCTACTTCATTTTTGGGAATGCCATTTTATTTTTTGGGGACGTTACAAGGCTTAGAAGTTTAGAAGCAAATCTTAAAATTTTTCAGAAATTTCCAAAAACCCACTTTTTAAGGACCAGTTCAGGTCTGAAGTCACTTTGTGAGGCTTACATAATAGAAACCACCCAAAAATGACCCCATTCTAGAAACTACACCCCTCAAGGTATTCAAAACTGATTTTACAAACTTTATTAACCCTTTAGGTGTTCCACAATAATTCATGGAAAATGGAGATGACATTTCACAATTTCACTTTTTTGGCAAACTTTCCATTTTAATCATTTTTTTACGCTAACAAAACTAGGGTTAACAGCCAAACAAAACTCAACATTTATTGCCTTGATTCTGTAGTTTACAGAAACACCCCATATGTGGTCGCAAACTGCTGTACGGGGACACTGCAGGGCACAGAAGGAAAGGAACGTCATATGGTTTTTGGAGGGTAGATTTCACTGGGATCATTTTAAGTTGCCATGTCACATTTCAAGACCCCCTGACGCAACCCTAGAGTAGAAACTCAAAAAAAAAGACCCCATTTTGGAAGGTACAGGATAAGGTGGCAGTTTTGTTGGTACTATTTTAGGGTACATATGATTTTTGGTTGCTCAATATTACACTTCTTTGAGGCAAGGTAACAAAAAATAGCTGTTTTTATTTTTTGTTATTTACAGTTATTTACTGACAGGTTAGATCATGTGGTAATTTTATAGAACAGGTTCTTACGGACGTGGCTATACCTAGTATGTATACTTTTATTTATTTATTTCACTTTAGCACAATAATACTAGTTTTGAAGCAAAAAAATCATATTTTAGTGTCTTCGATGTCTGAGAGTTATAGTTTTTTTATTTTTTGACCTATTGTCTTAGGTAGGGTATCATTTTTTGCGGGATGAGATGGCGGTTTGATTGGCACTCTAATGGGGGGCATACGCCTTTTTGATCGCTTGATATTACACTTTTTGTGATGTAAGGTGACAAAAAATAGCTTTTTTTACACCGTTTTTATTTTTAATTTTTTACGGTGTTCACCTGAGGGGTTAGGTCATGTGATATTTTTATAGAGCAGGTTCTTACGGATGCGGCAATACATAATATGTATACTTTTTTATTTATTTCACTTTAGCACAATAATACTAGTTTTGAAGCAAAAAAAAATCATATTTTAATGTCTTCATTGTCTGAGAGTGATAGTTTTTTTAATTTTTTAAACCTATTGTCTTAGGTAGGGTATCATTTTTTTGCTGGATGAGATGGCGGTTTGATTGGCACTATAATGGGGGGCATACACCTTTTTGATCGCTTGATATTACACTTTTTGTGATGTAAGGTGACAAAAAATAGCTTTTTTTTTACACTGTTTTTATTTTTAATTTTTTATGGTGTTCACCTGAGGGGTTTGGTCATGTGATTTTTTTTATAGAGCAGGTTCTTACGGATGCGGCAATACCTAATATGTATACTTTTTATTTTTTTATTTTACTTTAACACAATAAAAGCATTTTAGAAAAAATAAAAAAAAAATTGTGTCTCCATAGTCTGAGAGCCATATTATTTTAATTTTTTGGGCAATTGTCTCATGTAGGGGCTCATTTTTTGCGGGATGTGGTGATGGTTTGATTGGTAACATTTTGGCGTACATACGACTTTTTTTATCACTTTTATTACTTTTTTGGGGAATTGAGGTGGGCAAAATTTCAATTTCGCCATAGTTTTTTTTTTTTTTTTTTTTTTTTTTTACGGCGTTCATCGTGCGGGGAAAGTAACATGACCATAGATCAGGTCTTTACGGACCCGGAGATATCAAACATGTGTAGTGTATTTTATTTTACATTTTTTTAATCAGTGATAAATGTGTGGCTATAAGAAGAAATTCAATTTTATTTTTACTTTTTTTCACTTTTTTAACATTTTTTTGACCCAGACCCATTTGGTTCTAGAAGATCCAGTGGGTATGATGCCTGTATAATACACTACAGTACACTATATAGTGTACTGTAGTGTATTATGAATTTACACTTAGCCTGATCAAGCTGCTGCTGTGTTTAGCAGAAGCCTGATCTGCTATACCATGGCAAGCCGGAAGCCTGTGAAGGCATCTGGTTGCCATGGTAACCATCAGCCGTTGCCACAACAGAGCAGCGGCTGATGGAGGGAGGGGGGCCCCCTCCTTCTGGGTCAAGTATCGGGTGGCTGCAATGGCACAGCAGCCCCCGATGGGAGAGGGAGGGAGCTTCCTCCCTGTCAACCTCTTCCATGTCTGCTGTTTGAAGCAGAGTGTCAGCAATGTGCTGACACTCTGCTCAACCGCTCTGGCCATCCTGAAAATGAACGGGGAAATCGCACACGGGGGAACGCGCTCCCGCCCGCCCGCCGACCTATGAATATAAAGGTGGCACATGGAGGGCTAAAGGGGGCACATTGAGGGCTGCAAGGGGGGGCATATGATTTGTCCATTTTTTAAGGTTCTGATACCCGCAGTCACGGACTGCGGGGATCAGAATCTTTCAGCCAGCATTAGCATTCTCTGATTGGCTAGTCTGTACAGACTAGCCAATCAGAGTGATCGCTCGCCCGGGACCGCCCCCATTGGTCCCGGGCTGGTTATCTGAGATCCCTGGCTGTGTAAAACAGCCGGGGTCTTAGCACTGTCACCATGTCTGCAGACATGGTGACAGTTTAATGCCATGACATGTATATTCGTCATGGAGCGCTAAATAACAGTGCTCCATGACGGGTATACACGTCATAGGTCGGGAAGGGGTTAAAGAGTGTAAATAACCAGAATTCAATAAAAAAGTGTATTTTTTTACTTATGTAAATACCAACTAATGTTGAATTTAATGTAAGTCATATTTTAATAATGTGGAGGTACTTACAGTTCCAGGTATATGATGTGTATTTTGCTTTCATCTATCTACCATTTTCAAAGTGAAAGACACACTGTGGAATCCATATTCGGCAGCATATAAAGTTCCCATAGTGTTTCTTTCCTGGTATTTTCCCTTTTTATCTTCGTATCTAGTACCTAGATTTGTATATGCTCATATTTCTTGTACATTACTGAAATGGTGACCTTTATATGTTTGCTATAGCCATGTATTTAGCCTCAGTCAGTAATTTATACTGTGGTTTTTAATAAAGTAGTCTGTGTCTGCTTTTTTTCCTAATGAAGGCTCCCACACCTACTGTCTCACATCCTGCTACTTGTCCCATACTTGCCCTAATAATTTGAGCTGGTGTTTGTAATGTGAATTACTTAGGTCATCTTTATTAACATTTTACGGTGGTGTAAATGGGTCCAAACATTATATTGCTACTAGCTGTGGTCATTTGGGTGGTGTATATTAAGGTTTGCACACACTGACTTTGAATTTGGAACTAAGACTGATGAACATTGTCTTTGAGGTTGTCTTGGAGTTGCTAGTCTGTGTAGTTGAGTAGTGTATGCAGTGGTGCTGGATGTGTGTATGTAGTTGAGTAGTGTATTCAGTGGTGCTGGATGTGTGCATAAAGTTTATTTTTATTTTTATTTGTATTAATGTATTTGAAAGTTGAAATTTGCTTAGTCTTAGTGTGTGATGTTTTATAAATCTTAAATCTGTATTGTCATTAATTTCCAGAATGGAGAAATTGATGAGGAAACGGTCATTGCTGCGGTCCAGGAAAGATCATGTATATGGGACAGCAGAGATGTAGGTTATGCTGATTGTGGGAAAAAAAATAAAGCTTGGGATGAAGTGGTTACTGCTGTGTTTCCAGAATGGCCATCCCTATCATCCACCCAACAAAGTATTAAAAGTAAGATTTACAGTAATAATTTATTGTATAATTATAGTGTTAGCAGAGAAATTGTGTTTTTTTTTTTCAGGTTGTACTTAACTAGTCATAGGCCCTGGCCCACATAAACTACACATGACAGCATGTAGTATAGTAGTGAGGTCCAAAATGATAAGTTAGGTGCCACTTTACTGTGGCCCATAAGGGTCAATAAACGACATACTGCTGCTATTTTATATATTTTTTCAATACAAACTACATGTTCTTCATACTGTAATCTTTGTATAACTACAGGGAAGGCAGTACAAACACTATGGCGATCTTTAAAGGACTAGGGAGTTGCGGCAAATAAGAGACAAAGGAAGAAGTGGGAGTTCGCCTTCTAAGAGGAAGCAATACCTTTTTTTTGAGCAACTGGATTTTTTGAGACCAGTACTTGAACCAACGAAGGTAAATTTTTCCCCAAACTTGTAAATAGTATTTCTTTTGATTTCCTATTTGTAATTCACATATGATGGAATTTAGACCTTGATTTACATCAGGGATTATGAGCAATAACTGGGAGTGGAGGCTGCACAGACATATAATAAGGGGTCATGGAAAGATATGCAACTGTTTTGTGTTTACAGTCGCACCTGTTTTTGAATCACAATCAATGATGGACATCACAGCACAAACCCTGACATGTGATGTACCTTTTTGGTTTATGATTAATGTCATTTGTAGTACCAGTGGGAATCTGCAAAGAACCAGTGGTCCAGAACCTGACCAGGACAGTTCAGATGCCCCACCAGAGTCAACAGCTGAGGCGAAAACTTCAATATCCACAGAGGCCCACTCTGCGACTTCTGCTCAAGAAATAGGGAGACGAGTGAATGAGCCCAATGTACCACTTTCAGGCCAGATAACCTCACTTCTGGATGGGTGCAGGGGACTAATGGGTGATCCCAACTACCATTTTACTATGTTTGCCTACACTGTCCACAAAAAAACTACCCAAAGATAAAATGGATGCATGTTGCAAAGAGTTATGGGAGGTTATAAACAAATTTATTTCTAAGTCTGAACATTCCCTGGGAACCCAAACTAATCTGACACAAACAACCACCTTAACCCAAAACCAAATTCCAACTTCAGCACCAATCCATTACTACCCTGCACCACCAAACACCTACCAAACTACATACGCATCCACACTAAACCCACACTGCCAATAAACCCACCACATTCTGATTTACAAACTATGCATCAACCAACATATGCTCCTAACTTTCAGAGTAAACCCATATCCTAGCCAATATCCAACATACTATGCACAGTACTCAGCAGTTAGCACCATTACCAAACCCAATGCCACAAACATCCACCAGTGTTCCACCACCCAGCATGCAAATATTTGGACAACCACAGCAATTGGAGGCCATCCATCCAAATCCAACACAATACACATCTGTGCAATCAAGTCAGCCTTGGAGTCAATCCACAACTCAAGAGACCCATCCTTCATCCAGACACTCCACAGCTGGTGGCTCCCATTCCACTTCATCATTTGGCTATTCGCGGACACCATCAGCTCGCACCACACCTGACCCAGATTTTGCACAGTTTTCTGATTAAACTAAACCAGATTATGACATAACATGCATATCACATGCATTAAAATTTGGCAAATGTCTGGGTGCGTGTTGTATTATATAATTTAATGGTAGTATTTTAATGGTAGTTATTTCAATGCCTGCAACCTAGTGGATGAGTGGATAAAATATTTCTATTTCTTTACATGTAGCTAGTTAACCCACAACTGGTTCGCAGACCTCTGTATTCTTGTTACTAATTGCTACTAAGTCATTCCTAACTTCTAGTAGTAATAATTAAAGGGGTTCTGCAGTAGTTTTAAACTGATGATCTATCCTCTGTATAGATCATCAGCATATGATCGGCAGGGGTCCAACACCCGGGACCCCGCCGATCAGCTGTTTGCGAAGGCAGAGGCACTGGCAGTAGCGCCGCAGCCTTCTCACTGTTTACCTCAGCTTCAGTGACGATACTACTAGTATCACTGGCCTAGGCGGGGCTAAGCTTCATTCGAGTGAACGGAGCTTAGCCCCGCCCAGGCCAGTGATACTAGTCGTGATGTCACTGGGCCTGAGGTATGTAAACCTACACAACCTCATAAAGCATCACATACATCAGTGGTCACACGACAACCATAACTTAACCTACTCAGACCACGAACAACTCTGATCAATATAAAAAAATTTTATTGGAAAAATTTATAAATACACATGATTACAATAAATAGAAGCAAAAAAGTGCAAGAAAGAGCCAGATGTTACAATACACACCCGAGACAGAGAAAATATTGACTGGGGGGTATCGGTCAATTAATCAATACTAATCTCCAAATATCTATCCTTAGAGTACATATCCCCTATCCATACATTCAAATATATCTCAGGTAAATATCAGTCCAGATGGGGGTCAGAAACTCTAAAAATCACAGAAATGTAAGGAAAAGATGAATGGTAAATACCAAAAATGGCCACCATCTGGACGGAGATAACTAGAGTAAAGCTATAATAGCACACAAGTATTTTATCAAAATAGGGAATACAAATACCAAATTAGTACGTACCCATAATGTCTCATTATAGACCAACCCCAGTCAAAAGAGCACCTCGACACGTGTTTCACCACCAGGCTTCGTCAGGAGGTGTGGGTATGTATACTGAAGGGGTATATATATTGGACGGGTGGGGGAGGATCTATGAGGGGCCACATATGTAAACATTATTCTAATAATTAATAGAAGATGATCACCTGTCCGGAGGCTGTACTGGCGCGACCCCGAACGTGATGGCTTGGCACCATCCTTCTGCGCGTCCCCCAACCACCACCGCGCATGTCTGCGCACGTGATGGTGGAATCGGAGCGCATCCGGATGACGTCGGTCAGCGCACGATCGGGCCGCGTCCTGCTTCCGGAACATGTGATCAGTCACATGACCGCGCAACCCGCAGTCACATGACCGCAATACCAATGAGTAATACTGGAGGTGGTCAAAATCACAATATAATGTTACTGCATAATTCAGAGGTTATTACTATAATCACCAACCATTCAAACCCCATACTCCTTGCAAAAATTCAAAATTTCAAAAAATTATTAAATGAATACTAATATAATGAAAAACGTAGAGACCATATATATTGTTCCCATCCATATTAAGTAAAAACATCAAAACCGCATATATTGTTCACATCAATATTAAGTGAAAACATCAAAAAACACCCATAATGGAAAGTGCAAAAAACATAGTTTATATAAATATTGTGCCCCTAGTACCTATGAAAAAATCTTATTTAGGTAAATAGTGAAAAAGAAATATCCCAATGGGTAACCAACCCACAAAAATTGAGAAATTAATGAATAATGATTAATTACTAATTAATAAAAGAACCCTAACCACATAAGTGCGACCAGTACAGCATTATAAATATAATAAAAATGTGAAATTCATGAAAACTTCCATAGTGCAACAAATAACTAAAAAACTTCCAAAGTGCAACAAATGACTGAGAAAAAAAGGGGGGGGGGGGAAGAAAGGTGAAAAAGATGTTATATTATTTTATCTGAATAACAGACTACATAATTTTGAACCAGTCCATTTTGATCATAATTCTTTCTTGACTAGTCCATTTTGACTTAGTAATCCAATTCCATGATTGCTTCAAAAGTTCATTGGTAATGACATCTTCCGAGATAATATCTTGTAGCCACCCAAACGCCCTCACTCATCCGTTCCAACAGAAAGAAAAGAACAAAGGACCATCTAAACATAATACAAAATACATAGATTAAAAATATTATACCCCAACAATTAAAATTCACGTTACAAGAAAGGCTTGAAGCTATTATATTCATTTAGACCCTCAGGGACTACTGTGTTCAAAAGTGTGATCCACTTAGTCTCCTTCCGGAGTAGTGCACCCTTGACATCACCACCTCTTATGCCCAGTTGCACCCTATCAATACCTCTTACCCGTAAACAGGTTGGATCACAATTATGGAACTTGCGAAAATGACGTGGCACCGATTCAAGTTGTTCCCATTCTTCTTCTGATACATCACTAGCCGTCCGAATCTTGCTAGCGTGCTCTAAGATACGTACTTTTAGGGCCCTAGTGGTCATTCCAACATAAATTAGTCCACACGGACATATCATCCAGTAGACCACAGCCTCTGTCCTGCAGGTTATGTGATGGACAATTTTAAATTCTCTCTCATGATGGGAACTCCAAAATGTGGTGGAACGAGCCATATATATGCAAGCGGCACAATGTCCGCATGCATACGATCCCCAACTCGGCCCCTTACTTCCAAAAATTCCCTTGGATGATTTTACAACATAATGACTCCTCGTCAGTGTGTCCCGTAAAGTACGGGATCTCCTCCAAGTAATTTGCGGATAAGGGGGCAGGCATGATTTGAGATCTCTATCTGTTTGAAGTATTTGCCAATACTTGGCAAAAATTGCCTGTATTCCTCGCCAGTTCCCATTAAAGGGAGTTATGAATCTTACCTTTTGGTCATTAGCTGGGTCAGTTTTCCTCTTTCTCCTAGTTAGTAAAGTCTCACGTGGGGCCTCTTTAGCTCTCTGATATCCTTTGTAGATGATATCGGGTCTATAGCCTCTATCTAGAAACCTTTTTTTCAATTTCCTAGACTGTTCCTCAAAAGAGCTTTCCTCTGAACATATCCGTTTCATTCTTAAAAATTGTCCCTGTGGAATAGCCTGAATCACCTTTGGGTGGTGCGAGGAGGATGCTTGAAGGAGGGCATTGACAGAGGTAGACTTCCTAAATACATCAGTAGTAATCTTGCCGTGTAGGCCTCTCCGAATCATTATGTCCAAGAAATCGACCTGTTCCAAACTGTACTTCCAGGTCAATTTGATGTTTAGTTCATTTTGATTCAACTCATATAAGAATCGGTCTAGGTGCGACGTGGAGCCCTGCCAGATGAAAAACACATCGTCAATATACCTCGACCAGAGGAGTACGGCATCATAACCAAAAATATAAGCGACGATCTCTCTCTCCCACAGCCCCAGGAAAAGATTGGCGTATGAGGGCGCACAAGACGCCCCCATCGCCGTTCCCTGGAGCTGTAGGAAAAATCGATCTTTGAACAAAAAATAATTATGAGTTAACGTAAACTCTAATAATTTCAAAATGAATTCCACCAATTCACCATCCAAATTCGTCATAGACAAAAAATAACGTGATGCTCACATCCCCTGGTCATGGCATATAGACGTGTATAGGGACTCCACGTCGCACGTGACCAGATATGCCTCCCTGTCGAGATAGATGCCATCCACTCTCCGGAGCATATCTGCCGTATCTTGGACGTAAGAGGGAAGAGTTTCCACACAGCCTTTCAAGTAAAAATCAACAAATTTGCCGATATTAGCACACAAACCCCCCATCCCGGAGACGATAGGACGTCCAGTAGGGCATGTGGGGTTCTTGTGCACCTTCGGCAATAGATACAATGTCGGGCTGACGGGAAAATCCACTGTCAGACCCAGCAACATTTTTTGATTAATCAGACCTCTGTCAAGGCCCTCCCCCAATAATTCACCCAACTCGCACTTAAACCTCAGGGTAGGGTTACCCTCCAGTTTTTTATAACATCTAATATCTCGTAATTGTCTAAACGCCTCTCTCTCGTACATCTCCAGCGGCCAGATCACGACATTACCCCCCTTATCAGCCTGTTTGATAATCACCCCATCGAGAGATTTTAATTCCCGTAATGCTTGTCTCTGTGCTCTCGTAAGATTATCACCACCCTGTCTTTGTGGCAGGGTCAACAGCTCAGATTTTACTAATTTGGTATATATCTACCGCTGGACACAGAGATTTAGGGGGGAACGTCTGAGATCGCCGGTGGAGATGCACGGGAGAGGGAATACCTGTCTCCAAATTCCGTTCCTCCAGAAGGGCCTCTAGATCATGTAATGCTTGAAATTCCACAGGGGAGGAGAGGGCAGATGCCCTATCCTTCCCACTGAAATATTTCTTAAGAACTAGCTTTCGGGCAAAGAGCTCGAGGTCTTTAATAGCCTCGAATTGATCTACCCTACGGATAGGTGCAAAAGAGAGCCCCCTCTGGAGGACCTCCTGTTGTGGAACAGTCAATGAGATATTTGATAAATTGATTACCTTCAATTTCTCGGTCTCTTCTCCTTCCCATTGAAGTTTTTGCTTTTCCTCTTTGAGGCTGGAGTACGTAGGAATAGTTGTTGCCTCTCTAAATCTGGACCAGTTCCTAGGCTGGAGCGTCTTTCTAAAAAAGAGGCCCCACATTCTTCCTCAGATGTAAATGAGGTAACAGAAGATGACCGTGCTCTAATCCTGTTACTCCTCTGCCACTTGAAAATCTTCTGTTGTTGATAATCTTTCAAATCCCTCTGATATTTGCTTGCTTTAATAGCCTGTATATCTTTTTCCCACTTAGTGAGATCTTCATCCAGGAGTTTATCAAACTCCTCGATTTCTTCTTTAGTAATTAACTGTTGGATCTTATCCCTTAATCCCTCTATTTCTTTCTCAATATTATCTAGGGCTTTTCGGTCAGCCCCTATCAATAGCTCAATAAGCGTTTGAGAGCACTTTGTGAGAGTTTCCTCCCACTTGTTCACAAAGGCTAGATCTTCACACTCGAGGGTAGGGAATATCTGAATCCTTAACCCACGGGGGATAATATTTTTATGTAAATAGTTCTCAAGTGCAGCCTTATTCCACCACAGTTTGGTACGTTTCCTCAGAGAGTCACAAATTTTTTGCTTCAACTCCTTTATATCTTTTTTCTCTGTGTCAGGTGTCGCTTTCTCTCCAAACACTGCTCCTAACTGGGTTAACCAGTTCTTGTCTCGTCTCTTATAATCCATATATGAGGAATTTTCTGAAAAAGCACAAATATGTAAACCTACACAACCTCATAAAGCATCACATACATCAGTGGTCACACGACAACCATAACTTAACCTACTCAGACCACGAACAACTCTGATCAATATAAAATGTGGTTAGGGTTCTTTTATTAATTAGTAATTAATCATTATTCATTAATTTTTCAATTTTTGTGGGTTGGTTACCCATTGGGATATATGCCTTATTTGTTAGGCTTTATCCCTTCTTTTTCACTATTTACCTAAATAAGATTTTTTCATAGGTACTAGGGGCACAATATTTATATAAACTATGTTTTTTGCACTTTCCATTATGGGTGTTTTTTGATGTTTTCACTTAATATTGATGTGAACAATATATGTGGTTTTGATGTTTTTACTTAATATGGATGGGAACAATATATACGGTCTCTACGTTTTTGATTATATTAGTATTATTTAATAATTTTTTGAAATTTTGAATTTTTGTAAGGAGTATGGGGTTTGAATGGTTGGTGATTATAGTAATAACCTCTGAATTATGCAGTAACATAATATTGTGATTTTGACCACCTCCGGTATTACCCATTGGTATTGCGGTCATGTGACTGCGGGTTGCGCGGTCATGTGACTGATCACATGTTCCAGAAGCAGGACGCGGCCCGATCGTGCGCTGACCGACGTCATCCGGATGCGCTCCGATTCCACCATCACGTGCGCAGACATGCGCGGTGGTGGTTGGGGGACGCGCAGAAGGATGGCGCCGAGCCATCACGTTCGGGGTCGCGCCAGTACAGCCTCCGGACAGGTGATCACCTTCTATTAATTATTAGAATAATGTTTACATATGTGGCCCCTCATAGATCCTCCCCCACCCGTCCAATATATATACCCCTTCAGTATACATACCCACACCTCCTGACGAAGCCTGGTGGTGAAACACGTGTCGAGGTGCTCTTTTGACTGGGGTTGGTCTATAATGAGACATTATGGGTACGTACTAATTTGGTATTTGTATTCCCTATTTTGATAAAATACTTGTGTGCTATTATAGCTTTACTCTAGTTATCTCCGTCCAGATGGTGGCCATTTTTGGTATTTACCATTCATCTTTTCCTTACATTTCTGTGATTTTTAGAGTTTCTGACCCCCATCTGGACTGATATTTACCTGAGATATATTTGAATGTATGGATAGGGGATATGTACTCTAAGGATAGATATTTGGAGATTAGTATTGATTAATTGACCGATACCCCCCAGTCAATATTTTCTCTGTCTCGGGTGTGTATTGTAACATCTGGCTCTTTCTTGCAATTTTTTGCTTCTATTTATTGTAATCATGTGTATTTATAAACTGGGCCTGAGGTAAACAGCGAGAAGGCCGCGGCGCTACTGCCAGTGCTACTGCCTTCACAAACAGCTCATCGGCAGGGGTCCCCGGTGTTGGACCCCTTCCGATCAGATGCTGATGATTTATCCAGAGGAAAGATCATCAGTTTAAAATTACTGCAGAACCCCTTTAAGGAATGGCACAAGATAGAGCTAGAAAAATAGATGCACCATATTTGTTCTTACATGGTGAATGCAACTAGTTATTAACAAAGGCATGTTCCAAGTGGCGATAGTACCACCTTAACCAGGGGCATAGCTATAGGAAGTGCAGAGGTAGCAGTTTCTACCGGGCCCAGGAGCCTGAGGGGGCCAAAGACCCTTTTGCCGCATAAGAAGACACCGGTATTATAGAAAGTGCATGATGGTCAAGTTACACCTCTGACTGGCAGGAAGATGTTAAGTCAAGAATTTAGCATGGGGGGAGGAGTTGCCGTTTCAATTTTTGCTTCAGGCAGCAGGAAAGCTATGTGCTTCCCTGCCCCTCACCACAAAGGACTGAAGGACTGGGCCTGGAAAAGAGTCACGGCCACCAGAGAAGAGTCATGGTTATTCATAAATTCCTGCTCTCCCCGCCCACCTGCTGATGACTGACAATCTACTACCTAGTTTTCTCCCTTTCAGGAGTGACACACCAGTGAAATCAGCATTTCTGTCACTATTTTATGCTGCCCACAGTGAGGTCAGTAAAGCTGATGACAGGTTCCCTTTAAAGAGCCATTTGGCACCAACTAATGTTTAAAAGGTTCAATAACATAAGTTAATACGTATGCAAAACATAAAACACCAAAGACAACCATAAAAAGGGATTTTTTAATAAAAATATAGCTTACAGCACATAAAGCGCTTAGTTGACACACACATTACATAATGCTTAACCTCTTGAAGACCACAGGTTTACACCCCCCTAGTGACCAGGCCCTTTTTTACAAATCCGCACTACACTACTTTCACCGTTTATTGCTCGGTCATACAACTTACCACCCAAATGAATTTTACCTCCTTTTCTTCTCACTAATAGAGCTTTCATTTGGTGGTATTTCATTGCTGCTGACATTTTTACTTTTTTTGCTATTAATAAAAATGTAACGACATTTTTGCAAAAAAAGGACATTTTTCACTTTCTGTTGTAAATTTTTTTTTAAAAAACTACATTTCTATATAAATTTTTCACAAAATTTGTTGTTCTACATGTCTTTGATAAAAAAATCCAATAAGTGTATATTTATTGGTTTGGGTAAAAGTTATAGCGTTTACAAACTATGGTGCAAAAAGTAAATTTCTGCATTTTGAAGCAGCTCTGACTTTCTGAGCACCTGTCATGTTTCTTCAGGTGCTAGAATGCCAGGATAGTATGAATACCCCCAAATCACACCATTTTAGATAGAAGACACCCCAAAGTATTCACGGAGGGGCATGGTGAGTTCATGTATCATTTCATTTTTTTCACAAGTTAGCGGAAAATGACACTTTCTGAGGAAAAAATAATAATAAAGTTTCCATTTCTGCTAACTTCTGGCAAAAAAAAATAAAATCTCAGACGGACTCACTATGCCCCTCAATGAATACCTTGGGGTGTCTACTTTCCGAAATGGGGTCATTTGTGGGGTGTGTTTACTGCTCTGGCATTTTGGGCGGGCTAATTGTGAGCAGCCATGTAAAACCTAAAGGTACTCGTTGGAATTTGGGCCCCTTTGCGATCTTAGCTGCAAAAGTGTCACTCATGTGGTATCGCCGTACTCAGGAGAAGTAGGGCAATATGTTTTGGGGTGTATTTTAACATATACCTATGCTGGGTGAGAGAAATATCTCTGTAAATTGTCAACTTTGTGTAAAAAAATTTAAAAAGTTGTCGTTTACAGAGATATTTCTCACACAAAGTATGGGTATATATAAAAATACACCCCTAAACACATTGCCCTACTTCTCCTGAGTACGGCGATACCACATGAGTGACACTTTTTTGCAGCCTGGGTGCGCAAAGGGGCCCTAAAACCAATGAGTACCTTTAGGATTTCACAGGCCATTTTTACGCATTTGGATTCCAGACTTCTTCTCACGTTAGGGGCCCCTAAAATGCCAGGACAGATAAATACCTCACATGTGACCCCATTTTAGAAAGAAGACACCCTAAGGTATTCCATGAGGGGTATGGTGAGTTCATGTAAAATTTTATTTTTGTCACAAGTTAGTGGAATATGAGACTTTGTAAAAAAAAAAAAAAAAAAATATCAATTTCCGCTAACTTGTGCCAAAAAAATCTGTGAACTCGCCATGACCTCACGGAATACCTTGGGGTGTCTTCTTTCCAAAATGGGGTCACTTGTGGGTATTTCTACTGCCCTGGCATTTTAGGGGTCTAAAGCGTGAGAAGAAAATGCGGAAAAATGCCCTGTGAAATCTAAAGGTACTCATTGAATTAGGCCCCTTTGCGATTTGGCTGCAAAGTGTCACCATGTAGTATCGCCGCAGTGAAGTAGAGGTAGCTTGGAGTGTATTTTGGCATATATCCATGCTGGGTGAGAGAAATATCTCTGTAAATGACAACTTTAAAACAAATTTATACAAAGTTGTCAGTTTACAGAGATATTTATCTCACCCAGCATGGGTATATGTAAAATACACCCCAAAACACATTGCCCTACTTCTCCTGAGTACGGCGATACCACATGAGTGACACTTTTTGCTGCCTGGGTGCGCAAAGGGGCCCTAATTCTAATGAGTACCTTTTAGGAGGGCATTTTTACGCATTTTTCTTCTCACGCTTTAGGCTCCCTAAAATGCCAGGGCAGTAGAAATATCTCACATGTGACCCCATTTTGGAAAGAATACACCCTAAGGTATTCTGTGAGGGGCATGGCGAGTTCACAGAAGATTTTTTTGGCACAAGTTAGCGGAAATTGATTTTTATTGTTTTTCTCGCAAAGTCTCCCTTTCCGCTAACTTTTGACAAAAAGTTAAATTTTTCATGGACTCACCATACCCTCAGAGAATACCTTGGGATGTCTTCTTTCCAAAATGGGGTCATTTGTGGGGTGTTTGTACTGTTCTGGCATTTTGGGCGGGCTAAATTGTGAGCAGCCATGTAAAGCTAAAGGTACTCGTTGAATTTGGGCCCTTTGTGATTCAGGCTGCAAAAGTGTCACTCATGTATCGCCAGCACTAGGAGAAGTAGGGCAATGTGTTTGGGGTGTATTTTTACATATACCCATGTTGGGTGAGAGTAATATCTCTGTAAATTGACAACTTTGTATTAAAAAAATTAAAAAGTTGTCGTTTACAGCGATATTTCTCACACAAAGTATGGGTATATGTAAAAATACACCCCAAAACACATTGCCCTACTTCTCCTGAGTACGGCGATACCACATGTGTGACACTTTTTGCAGCCAAGATGCGCAAAGGGGCCCTAAACCAATGAGTACCTTTAGGATTTCACAAGCCATTTTTACGCATTTGGATTCTCACGCTTTAGGACTCCTAAAATGCCAGGTCAGTACAATACCCACATGTGACCATTTTGGAAAGAAGACACCCCAAGGTATTCCGTGAGGGGCATGGCGAGTTCACAGATAAAAAATTTTGGGCACAAGTTAGCGGAAATTGATATATATATATTTTTTTACAAAGTCTCATATTCCACTAACTTGTGACAAAAAATAAAATTTTCCATGAACTCACCATACCCCTCACGGAATACCTTAGGGTGTCTTCTTTCTAAAATGGGGTCACATGTGAGGTATTTATACTGTCCTGGCATTTGAGGGTCTCCGCAATCATTACACGTATGGCCAGCATTAGGAGTTTCTGCGATTCTCCTTATATTGAGCATACGGGTAATGAGATTTTTTTTTTCCGTTCAGCCTCTGGGCTGAAAAAAATAAAATAAAAAATGAACGGCGCAGATTTTTTCATTCGCATCGATCAATGTGGATGAAAAAATCTCTGCCAAAATCAGTGAATGCGGTGGGCTGGGCGCTAGCTACCTAACAAGTAGCTAGCTAACTGACGGTGATATGGGACCCTTATGCCCCATTCACACGTCCGCAATTCTGTTTGCGGAACGGAATTGCGGACCCATTCATTTCTATGGGGACAGACTTTGTCCCGCTCGGATCCGGAATTACGGATCCGCGCTTCCGGGTCTGCACTTCCGTTCCGCAAAAATATAGAACATGTCCTATTCTTATCCGCAATTGCGGACAAGAAAAAGCATTTTCTATATAGTTCTGTGCGGATCTGCAAAATGCGGAAAGCACATTGCCGGTGTCCGTATTTTGCGGATCCGTAGATCCATGGATCCGCAGATCCATTGATCCGCAAAACACATACGGACGTCTGAATGAGCCTGTAGGGGGTGATTAGTGACAGGGGGTGACAGGGGGTGATCAGGGGGTGACATTGGTGATCAGGGGGTGACATGGGTGATCAGGGGTTAATCAGTGATGGGGGTGGGGGTGTGTGTGTGTAGTGATTGGTGCACTTTACCTTTAGCTTCTCTGGTGGTCCCAAACAAAGGGACCACCAGACGAGCAGACAGCAGGCATATCAGACGCTGTTTACAAAACAGCGTCTGATATGCGATTTAAATGCGGTTTTTTCCGCATCTACAGCCTGCCAGCGCATGATCAGCGCTGGCAGGCTGTAGTTTCAGTTGTCCCGGCTCCGATCACATGAACGCGCGCGCACGCCGCGCGCGCGTTCATGTGAAATCTCGGGTCTCACGAGATGACGCCGATAGGCGGCAGTGAGACCTGAGAGAGCCGCCGCGCTGACGCCCATCGGCGTTAGCGTGGCGGCAAGTGGTTAATTGTCAACATAATTTGGTTTATTTTAGAACAAAGAAAATGGGTCAAAAGTGACCGCTTACATCCCTTTGGAATAAATGCTTTTGAAGAAACTAAAAAGTGTCTGTGCATGATTTTAATCATTAATATACATTGCTACAGTAGCCCACAAGATGACATAACTGACAATGATTTATTAAATTGATTCAAGCTGCCAGGGTACAAAGCCTTCAGGCGACATAAAATAGCCCGCAAATTGATCTCTAACCAACATAGATTGTCGAGTTGAATGGTAAGGTTGATGTTGTAATCCTTGGAAGGGATTTGTTAACGTGTCAGAATTCTGCCTTTCATCATGAAGCCGAACTAAATTATGCAATACACATGCACATTTGACTATAATCCCTGCAGTATCAAAAGAAACGTTCATTGCTGTGTTAAAAACTCACCATTTTGCTGCTAATATCCCAAAAGCGCATTCCACCACCCTACGTGCTCGACTTAACCGATAATTAAATACAATCTTGACCAAAGATACATTTCTTTGAGGGTAGGGGCACATAATATGTTGGGATAAAGCAAATGCCTCATCCCCAACAAAAATATACGGCATTTCTGGTTTCAAAGTCCCTGGGAGAGCAGCATTTGGTGGAATGTGAAAGGAACTATCCTGCTGGCGACTTCCAAATGCAGATAGGCTGAGAAGATTTGAGTCACTACTGCTGCCATATCCCCCAATTTCGATAACTGTAAAACAGTTGTTGCTGTCCAACAGGGTCAGAATAACAAAGGAAAAAAAAAATTTTAAATTAAAAAATCTAGAACCACTTAAAGGCGGTTTTTGGAGTCTAATGTGCTTCCCATCTAAGGCCCCAAGACAATTTGGGAAATAATTTTTAGACCAAAATCCTGCATCTTTGTCCAACCACATTGCTTCTGTGGGCTCAGGCATCACTACATCTTTCATCCAAATAGCCTCACATGTTTCCTTTATTATCACATGAATTGTGGATTTTCCACACAAATACTTAAAATGTAAAGAAGACAAACTCATTCCAGTTGCTAAATACCTGTTAGTTTAAAAAAAAAATTATCAGATTTCTGAATGGAAATGCATAAATCAACATAAATTCTATAAAAACATACCTCAAAGTAATACTGAGTCTTTCCTCTGAAGAAATAGGCCGCCTCATATTCATATCTTGGCGTGTCAAATGCACACGCAGAATATCCAGTAAGCAATCAAATACTGTAATGTTCATGTGATAATAGTTTTGAAATTTCTGAGGATAACAGCGCAAATCACAAAAAAGCACCTCAAAATGTCCTTTAGTTAAACGCTGATAGTTTAGAGGGTGCACCCAAGTGCGTCCCTTCAAAGCCCGCATCCTACTTCTTTGCTTATAATGCAGAAGAAGAGAACAGAAAATCCAGTACAAAAGAAGCTCACAATCCATTTCCCAAAATCACACCACTTGCAAGGTACTGACACTGGAGACAGGCATCATCCTTGTGCCCATGAGCTCCTTTTTTTAAACAGAGCTAAGTGGTTTGTCGCGCAACAAACAAAGCAAAAAATGTTGCGCGACATATATTCGTGTCGCAACATATTTTTGTGCGACATTAATGCGACAAAATCTCGCGCAACAAATGTCGTCGTGTAGACCTAGCCTAAAAGCAGCTACCTGCAAGGACATTACTTTCATTTTTTTCACCCATTTTAATAGAAATCTTGTTTCGGAGGGTGGAGAGATGGAATATGAACATAACTGTACAACATATGTTCTACCATCGATGAAGCATTTGAAATCTCTGTGAAAACACCTGAAATACTAGTTGGAACTCAATGTCAGCACATCTTAACATATTTACATTTTTTTTTGTTTACGTTTTAAAAACCTTTTAAAATACACACAATCGTATCACCATGTCCTGCTTTTAACTTTGCCTGGTTACATCTGGTTGTATTTGTCTATCTAAACCTTGCTTCAATAAAATATGATTGAACTATAAAATACACACAATCGCAGACAAAAATATCAGTGAGTGATAATGTAATATTAGGGCAAAATCTGTTTATTTATTTCTCCATACGTTTCCAATTTTCTTTTTTGGGATCTTGAATTTATTCAAACCGGCATATATGTGATTACTGCACCAATATACACGATAGCGCACAACATTATCTGTGAGTGATAACGAATTTAGGCCTAAATCCATTTCCATATAGGTCTATCTCCACACTCTTACAATTCTTTTTGATTGTTGAATTTATTAAAACCAGCATGTAGGTGATTACGTGTCTGACAATATCCAGGGTAGCGCAAAACATTATCTGTGAATGATAATGAATTTAGGCCTAAATCCTACATTACTTAATTCTGAGAGCATCAGATCATTATGTTCATGGCTGATAGCCATGAGGAGGGCTTGGGCCACCACCCTGGGAATCAGCCCACCATGACATTTCCTTGTAGGGTCTGTAGCCAGTCCACCACTGATCAAGCTGAGAGTAGCGACACAAGAGAGCAGTTGCTAAAGTAAACATCTCTCTGGCTGTCACCCCGCCAACTCCAACTGGGCAGGGTGGTCAGTGACAATGGCCGGAACATCTTGGCCATCCTGAACCTGGGGGAAATAATACCTGCTCCATAAGTGGCCTTTTAAAAAAAATGCACTGGCCTGTACAACGTGCTGGCAATGTCCTGGAGACTGTTCCTTTTGCTATGCCATTCACACCGGGGTCTAAAAAAATATATATATAGGATATGGAACATATCTGCTTGGTCTGTGCAAAGTTTGGTAGCACTTTAGGATGTAGCAGTGCTGAATTTGCGACATGTAATCAAGCTTCATAATAGTGGGATGTTTTGTGGGTTAAAACGGCCTGTTACATCTGCAATTCAAGACAAATTCAGTTCTTCTACATTTGAATGAACCCAACATCAAAAGTAAATCATTAGGGACACTGCAATGTGCATGTATGTGTGCACCCACAGTACTGTAGTGCGTTTGCATGCTACAGCTGGGTGACACAGTACAGTATATTCCGTGCTCAGATTGCAGAGGGTGTATTCTTTTACTGATATTTGTGTAACAGCTCCGGATACACAGTTTTGTAAATAGAAACAATTTTCCTGACCCCTAATATCGTGGTCAATAAGATGTATCACTTACTTCGTCTAATTACACTAATGGCAGTAGGTACAGTATCAGCTTCCACCGCTACGATGCAGGTCAAGGCCCCATGTAAGTCTATATGTGCCGATTAATTTAGCCTGCATTCCTCTAGATTCAATATACTGTACTGACAGCAGTGAATACATTATAGACATACCAGTTCCAACTACTGTACAAGATGATAGATAGATAGATAGATAGATAGATAGATAGATAGATAGATAGATAGATAGATAGATAGATTTGAGATATTATACAAAAAATGGTAGGCACTCCTCTTACTGGTTTTGCCTGCAACACTAATCATTTATTTTTGCAACTGACAAATACAGAACAATTCAGAATGAAAATTAAAAATAAAATAAAATAAAAAGTATTAAGTATATATAGAGATAGAATGCGAATAGATCAATTGTCATCCATATATAGACATGATCCTATAACAAATAAGTCATCCAATTGGGAATCAATATATAAACATGATCCTTTAAAAATGACAATAAAAATTTATAATAAAATATATGGCTAAATAGATAGAGATATCAATTGATCAAATAGCATCCACATACAGGCATGATCCTATAAAAAATATAAATGGAAAAAACACAAACATGATTCTATCAAAAACTCTAATAACGAAATAGCATATATGTTATATATACACTTTAAATCATTAAAACAGACCAAATAGTATTGGCATACAACAGTATTACTGCTGATCATTAGAATATATCATATATATTAATATCTATGATCTAGATCAGTGTATCATGCCAGACTCAAACCAGTACAGCGTATCTAATGATGCTCCAGATGATATTACAAACTCCACAGACTTCAAATAAAAAGGTATAGGTACGATGGTATAACTTATCTCTGTAAATATACTGCAGGTTTGATAGATTTCAATTAGTTCATAGTGATGAGTGGCATAGGCAATATTCGTTTTTGCGTTATTTTGCAATTTTTTTGCATAATATTCGCAATAAATTTGCGAATTCTAGAATTCTAGAACTTACAAAAGCCTTTTGTGTTGTGGAAAAGTGGAAAAAAATTAGGGCCTATTTGCCATTCGCAGTGCAGTGATATATTCTAAAGCCCAGTTTGCCGTGTATTAGTGGCAAAATAAAAATATGTATGCGGTTCAGCATTGCACTTATCTGTTGAAAAGCCTTTTGTGTTGTGGAAAAGTGGAAAAAAATTAGGGTCTATTTGCCGTTCTGCGGTGCTGTGATATATTCTACAGCCCAGTTTGCCATGTATTAGTGGCAAAATAAAAATATATTCGCCGTTCAGCATTGCACTTATCTGTTAAAAAGCTTTTTGTGTTGTCTAAAAGTAGAAAAAAATTAGGGCCTAATTGCCGTTCTGCGGTGCACTGATATATTCTAAAACCCTGTTTGCCGTGTAATAGTGGCGAAGGAAAACATATTTGATCTAACACATGATTATTTAAACTAACAATATGTCATAAAGAGAAGTGCCAGGCCCTGCACAGAGGAGTGGCAGAGGCCTACATGTTTCTGGCGCAGGCAGAGGTCGCAGCAGAGTAAGGGTAGGTGCCATCCACCTCCACACTATGTCATTCTGCCACTCTGTGGCCTTCTGATGCTTCTGCCACCTCCACACTATGTCACCTTGCCACTTTGTGGTCTACTCATGCTGCTGCCACCTCCACACTCTGTCACTGGGTTACTCTGTGGTCTCCTCATGCTGCTGCCATCTCCACACTACGGTATGTCACCTAGCCACTCTGTGGCTTCCTCATGCTGCTGCCACCTCCACACTATGTCACCTTGCAACTCTGTGGTCTCCTCATGCTGCTGCCACCTCCACACTATGTCACCTTGCCACTCTGTGGTCTCCAGAAGCTGCTGCCACTTCCACACTGTCATTGTGCCACTCTGTGGCCTCTTCCTGAGGCTTCTGCTGCCGCCTTCTCCACAATCTGTCATAGTGCCACTCTGTGGCCTCCTCATGCTGCTTCCACCTCACCACTATGTCTTAGGGATGCTCTGTGGCCTCCTGATGCTGCTGTCACCTCCACACTCTGTCACCGGTTCACTCTGTGGTCTCATGCTGCTGCCACCTCCACACTATATTACCTTGCCACTCTGTAGTCTCCTCATGCTGCTGCCACTTCCACCCTATGTCACCTTTCCACTCTGTGGTCTCTTGATGCTGCCGCCGCCTCCACACTGTCATTGTGCCACTCAGTGGCCTCCTCTTGATGCTGCTGCCCCCACTTCCACACTTTCATTGTGCCACTCTGTGGCCTCTTCATGATGCTTCCATCTCACCACTATGTCATAGGGCCACTCTGTGGACTTTTCACGTTGTTCCAACCCTCCCCACTTCATGACTGGGCCACTATTTTGCCTTGTGGCCTTGCTGACATCATCATTTATTTGATCCTTGAAAATTGAGACGCACAAGGGAACCTGTTGGCGTAGCTGCTGTAAGGCCTGTATGGTCCCATCAAAATTGGCTTGTGATTTGGTAGCCAAAAGCAGGAGTGGGTAAAAAACACAGAAGACATGCAAATATTTCATTCACGTGTCATCTCTGTTTTGGATCCACTCCTTTTTTGTGAGGTTGTGTGAGTGGACGAGGAATGGAAGGGGGGACTAGAACAGATCAGAATGAAAGGTGTAGGGTAAAAAATATACATAAACCTCTCAAATGTATGTATACTAATGCCAGAAGCCTGACTAACAAGACTGGTGAACTGGAATTAGTTATGTGTGAGGAGGACTATGACATACTGGGAATAACTGAGACATGGCTGGATGATAGCTATGACTGGGCAGTTAATATAAAAGGTTCAATCTGTTTAGAAAGGATCGTCAAAACCGGAGAGGGGGAGGGGTCTGCCTTTATGTGAAGTCCTGTCTAAAGCCCACAATTCGAGAAGACATCTGTGAGGGACATGAACATGTGGAGTCACTGTGGGTAGAAATACATGGAGGCAAAAATAATAATAAATTACTAAAAGAAGTTTATTATAAACCACCTAATATACCAGAGTCCACAGAAAATCTATTACTTAACTAGATAGATGAGGCGGTAAATCATAATGAAGTCATTATTATGGGGGACTTCAACTACCCAGATAGAGACTGGGAAACTGAAAGATGTACATCCCATAACGGAAACAGGTTCTTGGCAATAGCCAAAGACAATTACCTTTCCCAACTGGTTCAAGACCCAACTAGAGGGACGGCCATACTGGACTTAGTATTAACCAATAGACCTGATAGAACAACAGATGTGCAGGTTGGGGACACCTAGGAAATAGTGACCATAAAGTAATAACCTTCCAATTATCTTTCAAACGAGAGTTTCTAAAGGGAGGAACAAAAGTACCAAACTTCAAAAAAGCTAAATTTAGCCAACTAAGCGAGGCCATAGGCCTAACTAACTGGGACAAAGTCCTCAAAAATAAAAATACAACCACAAAATGGGAGATTTTTAAAAGCATTGTAACATCTAATTGTGAAAGGTACATACCTTATAGGAATAAAAGGCTAAGAAACAATAAGAAACCAATGTGGACAAATAGAAACATAAAGAAAGCAATAAATGACAAAAAGAAAGCATATAAATCCCAAAAACCGGAGGGGAGCCAGGAAGCACTGATAAACTATAAGGAAAAAAAATAGAATATGTAAAAAACTAATAAAAACTGCCAAACTAGAGACTGAGAGATTAATTGCCAAAGAGAGTAAAACTCTACCCCTAAAATGTTCTTCAATTATATAAATGGTAAAAAAAAAAATCTGAAGTCGGCCCTCTACACAGCAATGAGTGGGGTGTTGCAGAGAGCGACGAGGATAAAACAAAACTATTAAATATTTTTTTCTCCACTATATTCACTGAGGAAAATAAACTGTCAGATGAAATGCAGAATGTAAAAGTAAATTCCCCAATAAAAGTGCCCTGTCTGACCCAGGTAAGTTTAACATCTGTTGTTGGTAAACTGTTTGAAGGTTTTCTAAGAGATGCTATCTTGAAGTATCTCAATGAAAATAAGCAAATAACCCCATATCAGCATGGCTTCATGAGGAGTCAGTCATGCCAAACGAATTTAATCAGTTTCTATGAGGAGGTAAGTTCTAGACTTGACAGCGGCAAATCAATGGATGTCGTATATCTGGACTTCTCCAAAGCATTTGACACTGTACCTCATAAAAGGTTAGTATATAAAATGAGAATGCTCGGACTGGGAGAAAATGTCTGTATGTGGGTAAGTAACTGGCTGAGTAATAGAAAACAGAGGGTGGTTATTTACGGTACACACTCAGATTGGGTCACTGTCACTAGTGGGGTACCTCAGGGGTCAGTATTGGGCCCTATTCTCTTCAATATATTTATTAATAATCTTGTACAAGGCTTGCACAGTAAAATATAAATTTTTGCAGATGACACTAAACTTTGTAAAGTAATTAACACTGAAGAGGACAGTTTTCTGCTACAGAGGGATTTGGATAGATTGAAGGCTTGGGCAGAGAAATGGCAGATGAGGTTTAACACTGACAAATGTAAAGTTATGCACATGGGAGGAAATAATGCAAGTCACCCATACATACTAAATGGTAAAACACTTGGTAACACTGACATGGAAAAGGATCTAGGAACTTTAATAAACAGCAAACTAAGCTGTAAAAACCAGTGTCAGGCAGCTACTGCCAAGGCCAATAAGATAATGGGTTGCATGAAAAGGGGCATAGATGCCGGTGATGAGAACATAGTCCTACCACTTTACAAATCACTAGTCAGACCACTCATGGAGTACTGTGTACAGTTCTAGGCTCCTGTGAACAAGGCCGACCTAGCAGAGCTGGAGAGGGTTTAGAGGAGGGCAAAGTAATAACTGGAATAAGGCAACTACAGTACCCTGAAAGGTTATCAAAATTAGGGTTATTCACTTTAGAAAAAAGATGACTGAGGGGAGATCTAATAACTATGTATAAATATATCAGGGGTCAGTGCAGAGATCTCTCCCATCATCTATTTATCCCCAGGACTGTGACTGTAATGAGGAGACATCCTCTGCGTCTGGAGGAAAGAAGGTTTGTACACAAACATAAAAAAGGATTCTTCACGGTAAGAGCAGTGAGACTATGGTACTCTCTGCCTGAGGAGGTGGTGATGGTGAGTACAATAAAGGAATTCAAGAGGGGACTGGATGTATTTCTGGAGTGTATTAATATTACAGGTTATAGCTACTAGAGAGGGGTCATTGATCCAGGGAGTTATTCTGATTGCCTGATTGGAGTCAGGAAGGAATTTTTTCCCATTAAGTGGAAAATTGGCTTCTGTCTCACAGTTTTTTTTTTTGCCTTCCTGTGGATCAACTTGTAGGAAACAGGCCAAACTGGAATAGACAAATGTCTTTTGTTCGGTATTATATTATATGCTATGTCACCCACCAACAGATGATTTTTAAAAATGTAGGCCCCTGGCACCCAGGCAGAGGAGGGGTTAATTCACTGCAAAACGGGGTTAATGTCACCCACCAATAGAACAGACGATTTTTATAAATGTAGGCCACTGGCACCCAAGCAGAGGAGGGGTTTATTCACAGAAAAATGGGGTTCATGTCACCCACCAATGGAACAAGCGATTTTTAGAAATGTAGGGACCTGGCACCCAGGCAGAGGAGAGGTTAATTCATTGCTAAAATGGGGTTAATGTCACCCACCAATGGAACAGGCAATTTTTTAAAATTTAGGTCCCTGTCACCTATGCAGAGCAGGGGTTTATACATGGCAAAATAGGGTTCATGTCACCCACCAATGGAACAGGCGATTTTTAGAAATGTAGGCCCCTGGCACCCAGGCAGAGGGGTTTATTCACGGCAAAACAGGGTTCATGTCGCCCACCAATGAAACAGGCTATTTTTTAAAATGTAGGCTCCTGGTAACCAGGCAGAGCAGGGGTTAATTCACGGCAAAACGGGGTTCATGTCACCCACCAATAGAACAGACGATTTTTAAAAATGTAGGCCCCTAGCACCCAGGCAGAGGAGGGGTTTATTCACGGCAAAGATGGTAATATTGCACCCAACAATTTAAAAGAAGATTTTTCAAATTTTCGGTCCCTGTCACCTATGCAGAGCAAAGGTTTGTACCTGGCAAAAATGGTAATATTTCACCCAACAATTTAAAAAAAGATTTTTCAAATTTTCGGTCCCTGTCACCTATGCAGAGCCAGGGTTTGTACCCGGCAAAAATGGTAATATTTCACCCAACAATTTAAAAAAGATTTTCAGCATTTTAGGACACTGTCACCTATACAGAACAGGGGTTTGTACCCAGCAAAAATGGCAATATTTCACCCAACAATAAAAAAAAAGATTTTCCGCGTTTTCGGTCATTGACACCTATGCAGGCAGGGTTTGTACCCGGCAAAAATGGTAATATTTCACCCAACAATTTAAAAGAAGATTTTCCGCATTTTCGGTCATTGTTACCTATACAGAGCAGGTTTATTTGACAGCAAAAAATTGGAATATGTCAACCCCTGAACTCCCAGACAGATTAACTATATTATTGTCCCCGGCACATATACAGCGCAGGCCGAAAAGGTAATTCCTGGCCTTAAAAAATATGATGTTTTCACCACCCATGAATAACATGGATTTAAGTGGTATACTTTGGGGTGTAGGACCTCATCGTTCTCAACATCATCTTCCACCCAGTCTTCACCCCTGCCCTCTTTGTCGGTCTGCACACCGCAGAAAGCCGCAGCAGTTTGCACCTTTGTTTCGTCATCATCAAAGACGTGCTGTGGTGGTCTTCCCATGTCTTCATCCTCAAACCTAAGTGGTTAGGCATCCATGCACTCAATCTCTTTCACTTCTGGGGCAGGGCTATGCTTATGGCTCTGGGAAACCATGCCAGCAGAGTCATCAAAAAGCATAAGAGACTGCTGCATGACTTGGGGTTTAGATTGCTTGGCTGATTTGCAAGGGGGTGAGGTGAAAGAGTGATGGGCATGGGCTGCAGGTGCCAACTCTGAGCTTTCAGCAGTGGGAGACAATGTTAAGGTACTGGAGGCACTGTCAGCTACCCAATCTACTAGCGTCTATACTTTTTCTGGCCTCACAATTCGTAGAGCGGCATTCGGGCCTACCAAATAATGCTGCAGGTTCTGTCGCCTACTCACACCTGAGGAAGGTGTTTCACTTGAACCTGTAGTTGGCGCTGAATGGCCACGTCCTCTCCCAGCAATAGGAGCTCCACCAACACCACCACGACCATGCCCACATCGCTTATTTGATGTTCTCCTCATTATTTGTGTTCACCGACCAAACTAACAGATGGTTTATCTCCGGTGTCAATTTAACTGCCAATAGTCAACAATTAAGTTCACTAACAGTAAGGCAGTGCCCGTGTCATAAACAGAATACATTTCTTTATGTCACACAACAGTGTAATGGAGCAATTCAATACAATTACTTCACTATCACCAACATTTTTATTTTTCAAATAAGATTAAATGCAGGGGCACACAAATTAACTGGTAGATGGACTATTCACATATAGCTCATAATATTCTGTTTATTTAAAAAAGTTTAATCACATAAAAGAGCATAAAAGAGCAGAAGAGAGCAGAAGAGAGCAAAAAAGAACCAGATCCACAATAATCTTATCGGATATTGGTCCACAATAATCCCATAAGATATTGATCTAATGCGGTAGATAAAACATCAAACATATACAATCTAATGACCGGTATTCTCCTCTTCATATACAATTATTCCACACTCAATCTTAGGCCTCTTCAGATACCTATATGGACCTTTTTGTTGTGTATCCGTGAATAGATCACCAGACGTTGCGTCTCATTTGTGTTTAGTGAACGCCACTCTTATAGTGAGTGTAGATGACAAAGATCTATTCATCCATTGTCCAGATACAACGTCCATATGATCGTGAGTGTTGTTAAAACTGCTCCATAAAGAAAGTCCCCTGTCAAATCCACAATATGTGTTTACTGACAAACATAGATCATTACTTTACCATCCTCCGCTCACGTCAATGTCCTTCCTTTATTTCCTTATACCGCGGTGATGTAGTTGCGCGTCTTCTCTCTGCCAGGACCTGGCGTGGCTTCCCACGTGGTCCCTGCCATCACTAAGTGGCGTCCCACGTGACGGTGGCGGGTGCATCCGGTTGGCTGGTTGTATCTGGGTCCGGCATGTCCTCCTCTGACCTCAGAGATAATTTGTGTGCCCCTGCATTTAATCTTATTTTTAGTCCTTTTATACGGTCAAGGGTGAACCGGCGGGTGTGCACCAGTTCATATTGGTGAAGTGGGTGGAGCCACTGTTTCATTACTTATATATTTTTATTTTTCAAACCAACAATTTAAAAACAGAAGTTAACGGTTTAATTTGACTGTCAGAAGTGCAGCGTACACCCCTAATGTGCTATCTACCACAAAACCTGTGTGTTTGCAACAACTATGTAAATGCGGAGTTCAAAAGGTTACTTTAAATGACTGAAATACAGAGTAGGCCTCAGATCTGCTATGTAGCACAAGACCAGTGTTTATTGCAACAAACTACAGAAATGCAGTATGTCACTGCTAAATTTTAAAATAGGTTGTATGTGCGTTGTATGCCAAACTGCTCTGTGGAACAACAATACGCGTTTATTTCCCCCAAATACAGGAATGCAGTATGTCACTGCTAAATTTGAAAATAGGTTTTTCAGTGTTCTATACAAAAGTGCTCTGTGGAAAAACAATACGGGTTTATTTCCCCCAAATACACAAATGCTGTATGTCACTGCTAAATTTGAAAATACTTTTCCAGCGTTGTATGCAAACGTGCTCTGTGGCACAACAGTACGGGTTTATTAACCCAACTACAGAAATGCAGTTTTTCACCGAAAAATTTGAAAACTGTTTTTTCAGCGTTGAATGCAAACGTGCTCTGTGGCACAACAGTACAGGTTTATTAAGCCAACTACAGAAATGCAGTATGTCACCCCAAAAATTATAAAACAGGTTCTTCAGCGTTGTAAAGAAACGTGCTCTGTGGCACAACAGTACGCGTTTATTAACCCAACTACAGAAATGCAGTTTTTCACCGCAAAATTTTAAAACAGTTTTTTCTGCATTGTATGCAAACGTGCTCTGTGGTACGACAGTATGGGTTTATTACAGCAACTACAGAAATGCACTATGCCACCGCAAAATTTTAAAATAGGTTTTTCAGCGGTGTATGCAAATGTGCTCTGTGGTACGACAGTATGGGTTTATTCCACCAACTACAGAAATGCACTATGTCACACCAAAATTATAAAATAGGTAATGTAGGGGGACTTGACCTGCCAGAAAAAAGGAATTTTTCCTCTACTGAGCTACCAAAAAATAATTAGACTGATGTCCCTGGCAGGCTGGCACACATGCAGGTCACATGCAGTTCCAAGGACACTGCAGTTGCTAAAATGGCCGCCGACCCCCACCTCACTAACAGATGGATTCAAAATTATTTTGCAGTATCACTGGACTCTGGGCTGGGTACAAATATGTAGCATAGGACCCTCAATAATTGCAGTAGTTTGAAGAGTTAACACCCCAAATTCAACAGATTTCTTCCCTAATCTGTCCCTCACAGAAGCGGCAGCATCCTATCCCTACACTGAGAAGAGCAGAGTGACGTGCGGCGCTACGTGACTCCAGCTTAAATAGAGGCTGGGTCACATGCTGAACTTAGCCAATCACAGCCATGCCAATAGTAGGCATGGCTGTGATGGCTTCTTAGGGCAAAGTAGTGAAACCCTTGTTGATTGGCTGCCCTGCAGCCTTTTAAAAAGCGGGAAGAAATCGCCGAACAACGAACCCAAACCCAAACTTTTACGGAAATGTTCGGGTTCGGGTGCGAAAAACCGTAATGTTTGGTATGAACCTGAACTTTACAGTTCGGGTTCGCTCAACCCTACTCTTGATGCTAACATTGACCTGTAAGGCTGAGATCACACTTGAGTTATTTTGGTCAGTTTTGGCACCGTGACTGCCCAAATAAGTAAAGTGTGCAGTGATTTTAAGAGCGACGCCTGTCATCTGCATGTCATACGGACTCACAGTATTATTTCACTACCAGAGCAGACTCCTTATGCGTGTTACTGCAAGGCACAGTGTTCTAAACCACTATAAAGGCTCTCTAAAGCCAGGAAATAGACATTTTTTAATGCGATTCACCGCGAATAAATTCGGATCGAAACAAATTTTTCCCAAAAAATTAGGCGAAACCGATGAATCGACCTTTTTCAAAAATTCACTCATCTATAGTTTTGATATACTATATGATATTGTGCACTTACCACCTCCTCCTCCTCCTGTGGGAGCGCTGGATGTTTAGTGTGGAGATTCCTATCGTACCATGCCTGCATAGATTTTCTCCTGCATCAAGTCCCCGTGCTTGAAGATCTAAACCCGTTCGTTTCCCAGCAGCTGATCCACAAAAAGCTGCAATGTTCTGCCTTTTCCTTCGCATGCTAACAAGAATGGTTCACTTATAAAATGAAGCTTCCACATATACTCATATATTCCACATATACTTTTTTTCACTGCATGTTGCATGCGTTTTTTTTTTCATTTTGCTTTTTTATATATGCATATAAGAATTTAGATAAAAGTACAAGCACATAAGGATATGAAAATTAAAAAATTGAGAAAATATACTGTATGTATTAAAAAAAAATATAAAAACATATAAAAATGTAAATTATGCACTAAAAATACATTGAAAATACTTGGAAATTAGTGCAGTGTCTTCATATATTAAAAGGGCTGTATGATTGCTTCGTTCTCATATCTATGAGTTTGCAAACATATTTGTATGTACCGTATGTTTTTTATTTTAAACAATAAAATTATTTAATCTAATCTAAAGGATTTTTGTTATTTTTGTGTGTTTTTTTCGCTTATGTTTGTTTCATATTTTATTAGTAGAAATGTACCGGTAGAAGGCTGATCAATGTTCTTAATGGGTTCTTGAGAGGTGTATAACTGCTTCAATACATAAATAAAAAAATAGCTGATCTTAGGGAGACCAGGCTCAAAAACACTGCGGAGCCTCATTTAAGAGTCTCAACACAGCAATCCAAAGTGCAAAGCTCCCTGGGAAACACTAATATGCAAAATAAATGTGGAGCTCCAGTTATGGGTCTACAACACAATGAAAGCCAGATATCCCTCAAAGGAAGAAAAACCGAGCAAAGGGGTGTCTCCATTACAGAGATCACCAAATCCACCATATTAAGTTGGCCCTATGTCAAGATCCCGCTTTTTTACAAGCTTTAAGGATGTGACGGGGAAAACCTAAGTCAGTTATCCATCCACAGACAGCTGTTTCGGGGTGTTGCCGCTCATCAGTGTGGAGTAGGATTCTGGCTAACTGGGAGCAATGCCTTGGAGACTACTCAAACAAAACAATATATACATAAATACATGGGATCTTCTTTTGACAGAGAGATAGAAGCCCGGCACCCGCTCCCGCTGCAGGAAGACTCGCAGCGCCTCAGGACCCCTGGACAAGAGCTCCTCCAGTGCCAGGCGCTGGGCCTCACTGTACAGATTCAGGGGCATGGCGGGGAAGCCGTGTAGCATAAGCTCAGCTATGACTGCCACGTAATTAGGACATCGTTATATCCAAAGAACTCCATTGTGCTAATACCCTCGCATTCCATTCATCTTTGTCCAATAACATACTGTACAGGTCTGGGGGCAGGGCGGGGGCAGCGGGAGCCCGGGGGCAAGAAATAATACAGAAGTTAAACCAAGGTGGGAGAGAAAATGATCTGTCTATGAATGTGAGGGCTTTTGAAGATGATTTGATGCAGAATTGCCACATAATATCTGGCCCTAAAGAAACTGAATGTGTAGCCACTCAGACAGCAGAGTAGGAGTGGTGAAGATGTGGAGGGATGTGTGGAGAAAGGTTGCGGAGGAGGATCGGGCATAGTCTAGTGTAGTGTCATTACGTACTTTAGGTTAACACTGCCATCTACTGGCCTTGTTGTGTATTGCTGTTACAGTTGTTGTTTCGTTCATAGTGAAAGAGGAGAGGTTGCGATTTGCTAGTAACGCTATGCGAAAACAGTGATCGCTAGCGCTGCTACATTTGTACTTGATAGCCATGCTTTTAGACCCTCACTATCAAAGCAAAATGGGGGAGTGTTTTCATCCCACAGAAAGGGAGGACAAATTACATTATTACCAGGAAACAATGTGTATGTAGCTTGCTGCAGCTTACGGCTAGCGGTTTTTCCATGTGCCATGCCAGGCTTAGGCCCGCCAGCAAGCCGACAGCTCCCACCTCAACACCCAGGTTCAGGCCTACCTACACTCTGGCGAGTCTCTGACACATACACTGTTTCCTGACCCATAGATTTCAAGGGCAGGCAGACTGGAACAGTGGTTCAAACTGGCACAGCACACTCTCTTTCAACTTTTTTGCCCAGCCTGCAGTTTCATCTCAGAGACAGTTTTCAGCACAGCACAGGGCATGTGGTGACACCCACATGGATCAAGTTATCCTACATCATTGTCCAAAACATCACTTTTGTCAAAATGAGCCAAGCCTGGATTCGGGGAGATTTTCACACTCTTCCGGCTGAGGCAGATGAATAGATCCGCCCTTGCTGGATGAGCCCCATCTTGTCCACAGCTGCTGCTTGCCAGCTATCGTACCTACATCATGCCACTGTCACCATCGTGCCACTGCTGTGACCTGCCGACCATCATGTGCTGTATAGCTGTTGATGCTGCCTCCATCATGCCATCGCCGCCATAATGCCACTGCTGTGGCCAGCCGACGATCATATTCCGTAAGGCTGCTGCTGCCTCTCTCATGTCGCTGCATGCATCTGCCACTACTAACACTACCACCACTACTATCACTACTACTAATACTACCCATAGACAGCTGACCTACTGCCTTGTATGTTCCATGCTATGCTGCTTCTTTGGCTTATCGGAGCCCATACATTCTAATACTGTACGGAGCAGAATCTCCGTACACTATTAGAATAAAGTTCTTAGCAAATCGACTTCCGATATACCATTGACACTAATTATATCACCTGTTCAATCCCTAAAACATAACCGGCAGGTGGACCCTGAGGACTGGAGTTGAGGAACACTGCTCTACACTGCTTATACCTTGTATCAAACCAGTCCCTGTATATAGTTACACAGGGCCTTTACAAAGTATCAATTAGTCTTGAGCGAATCGAGCTTTGGACCATAGATCGGATATTAATTTGTTTCAGTACCTCGGTACCAAAGCCGACTTCAGATTCCTATTTTAAAATGTTTTTCAATACGCACATAAGAATTCCGAAATAATTCACTGAAGTCTCTTACCACCTCAGCCGAGACGAAGTTTGGTTCCATGGAGCCAATGCATTTTACTTCTGTATGGAAACAGCATTAAAACCTAAGCTTTTGAATAAATCTACTTTGGATCTATGATCCGAAGCTCAATTTGCTCAATAGTAGTATCAATCTCTACTCAGTCTGATTGTGTTTGATACTTTTTTTCTGGGTTGATAATTAGATTTTAATGCATACCTATACATTTATTACATATGCCATTTTGTAAGGTTAAAATGTAATGCCCCAGAGCGGCATTACCACTACTATGCCCTGCTTCTATCTGTGTATGCTAATATAATGTCATCTTGTGTATTTATTTTAGGTCCACTACACTGTGCATTCCTATTTCTAATGTAACTGTTATGTTAACATGTAATGTGCCTGGTTCTCTAGCAGGTGGCAGAAAACACGGCAGTGCTATCTTAGGTAGAATGGAGCTTTCCATTCCATTCTAACCCCCCTCTGTGGAGGAGTGGGTGAGTCACACTTCCTGCAGGAAGGGTAGGGACCAGTTCTAGTCAGTCCAGCTTATCCCATGCTGGGGGAAGGTGTGCTGGGCACGTCTCTGCTGGACGTGCCCAAGCCCAAGTTAAGGCAGGCCAGCCACAGCACCCTCAGCTCTGCTGTCCATGGAGGCCAAAGCTTAAAGCCAGAAGCATTGTTCCCTGGCATAACTTAGGAGATGGACTACAAAGAGGGAAGTAGCAGCATAAAGAAGAAGCTAAGTTATACAGCTACCCTGTCAGTACAGCATGGCCAGAGGGCATCAGATGTAGCAGAGATGAGTTTGCCTGCCAGAGTTTTAATGCTAAAGCCTGCTGGGACCAAGATAAAGCCTGTAAACCATTTTAAAGAAAGTTTACCAAGTAAAGCTGCTATTCAACTTCACCACAAGGTCTGGACTGAGTTATTTCTTCAAATCCTTCAATTATTTCCCCCTATTCGTTTGCTTCGGAGCCAACGCCAGGGGTCCAGCAGTATCCAGGTTGGAGCAGCGTGACACTCACTCAACATAAAGGGACATTTTAGGCCACCCTCTACCACTCGGCCATTTCTACACCTGGGTACCACCACCATTTCAAAAGGAGCCCTGGGTGTTGCTGTTCATTGAAAAAACTCATGTAAGTTATCAGTGATATGTTTATTGTACGGTTGCTAAGCAGACAAAAATAATTCCAGATTTAGTGAATTTATATACAGTACCACCTTGTGGTGCTAATTTGATTTTGTTAACTACTTACCACACATGTGAATGAGATCCAGGAAAATGTTCTTTATACAACTTACAGCTTTAGTTCCATTCCCTTTAAAACCAATTTCAAGCAGTATTCAATTCGCATAAAACAGGGTGCAACAGAAGCATGTGTGAAAAGGAGAAATGTTAGGTTAGGAGTAAAAACAAATGCTGTCCAAAACTTACTAACAGCATTTCTCCTGCTCACACATGCTTGTATCATACTTGTTGTACCCTGTTTTATGCATCTCATTTTTCACTTAGTGCATAGGCTTTATGAGTGTAGGAGTCCCACTACCTGAACAATTGTACCACAACGTGATTAAAGGCCGTCCTTTATGTGATATACAGGCTGTTTCGGAGTGCCTCTTCCTTGTAATTTTTGGCAGCATTCGCACTTTATATACAATTGAATATACAGGAGAGAATGTTTCCGAACAATTTTTCCTGTAAAATAGATATTTTTTTTTTGGGGGGGGGCAGCTGTTTTGGGGGAGTTTTTGTCAGTCTCTAAAAGTGTCGTACAACTTGGACAACATGGTTTCCAGCAGCGATTTGGGAGACCAAGATGCATCCAGACATCGTCCCCATGCTGTTCCCGGTCCATTTCTGTGGTGTTTCTGTCACTTTCTGACCTTTTCCAATGGACCAGGCATCCTCCTCACTTCAGATCAGGGGATGCCTGGTTGTTTCCCATTGACTTCCATTATACTCGGGTGCTCGGCCGAGCACACAAACATAGCAATGTGTTTGGCCCGAACATCCGAATACTTTGGTGCTCGCTCATCAGTAATTATGAGCCAAAACCAGGGTTGGGGCCTCCACAGAGATAAGGTCTACAGGAAAGATCTGCACCTGATCTGCATTTAGAGCAGCACCTGGTTTTAGCTCAGAATCACTGATGGAAATTGTTCTGTCTTCATACACGTTCACACAGTGTGCAGTATGACATTTAGCATAAACCATTCCTGTCTTCCAAATAAGAGGACTGTTTTCTGTAGTCTAACTTGTTTATTGGCAAAACAGGAGTATTTGAGGTAAAACTATAAGAACACAAAAGACTTGTACATTGGATATAAAAAGTCTACACACCCCTGTTAAAATGTCAGGTTTCTGTGCTGTAAAAAACTGAGACAAAGATAAATCATTTCAGAACTTTTTTCACCTTTAATGTGACCTATAAATTGTACAACTCAATTGAAAAACAAACTGAAATCTTTTAGGTAGAGGGAAGAAAAAATATAAAAATAAAATAATATGGTTGCATAAGTGTGCACACCCTTAAACTAATACTTTGTTGAAGCACATTTTGATTTTATTACAGCACTCAGTCTTTTTGGGTATGAGTCTATTAGCATGGCACATTTTGACTTGGCAAGACTTGCCCACTCTTCTTTGCAAAAACACTCCAAATCTGTCAGATTGCGAGAGCATCTCCTGTGCACAGCCCTCTTCAGATCACCCCACAGATTTTCAATCGGATTCAGGTCTGGGCTCTGGCTGGGCCATTCCAAAACTTTAATCTTCTTCTGGTGAAGCCATAACTTTGTTGATTTGGATATATGCTTTGGGTCGTTGTCATGCTGAAAGATGAAGTTCCTCTTAATGTTCAGCTTTCTAGCAGAAGCCTGAAGGTTTTGGGCCAATATTGACTGGTATTTGGAACTGTTCATAATTCCCTCTATCTTAACTAAGGCCCCAGTTCCAGCTGAAGAAAAACAGCCCCAAAGCATGATGCTGCCACCACCATGCTTCACTGTGGGTATGGTGTTCTTTTGCTGATGTGCAGTGTTGTTTTCGCGCCAAACATATCTTTTGGAATTATGGCCAAAAAGTTCAACCTTGGTTTCATCAGACCATAACACCTTTTCCCACATGCTTTTGGGAGACTTCAGATGTGTTTTTGCAAAATGTAGCCTGGCTTGGATGTTTTTCTTCGTAAGAAAAGGCTTTCGTCTTGCCACTCTACCCCATAGTCCAGACATATAAAGAATACGGGAGATTGTTGTCACATGTACCACACAGCCAGTACTTGCCAGATATTCCTGCAGCTTCTTTAATGTTGCTGTAAGCCTCTTGGTAGCCTCCCAGACCAGTTTTCTTCTTGTCTTTTCATCAATTTTGGAGGGACGTTCAGTTCTTGGTAATGTCAACGTTTTGCCATATTTTCTCTACTTGATGATGACTGTCTTCACTGTGTTCCATGGTTTATCTAATGCCTTGGAGATTCTTTTGTACCCTTCTCCTGACCGATAACATTTAACAATGAGATCCCTCTGATGTTTTGGAAGCTCTCTGTGGACCATGGCTTTTGCTGTGGGACTAAGAAAATTTCAGGAAAGACCAACTAGAGCAGCTGAACTTTATTTGGGGTTAATCAGAGGCACTTTAAATGATGGCACTTGTATGCTGACTCCTATTTAACATGATTTTGAATGTGATTGCTTAAATCTATACACAGCTACATCCCTAATATTTTAGTTTTTTTTTGTTTTCTTCCCTCCACCTAAAAGATTTCAGTTTGTTTTTCAATTGAGTGGTACAGTTTATAGGTCACATTAAAGGTGGAAAAAGTTCTGAAATTATTTATCTTTGTTCCATTTTTTTTACAGCACAGAAACCTGACAATTTAACAGGGGTGTGTAGACGTTTTATATCCACTGTATGAGAATACAGCATAGCATGTATCAGCATACAGTATAGATGGCATCATGTAATATAACATTAACAGAGAAAGCGCATGTCCCAAAATGACTGCCTATACATAGGATTGCATAGCTAACATCTACCAGCTACAACTTGTTCCTAGAGTAATACAACAGCTAACTGAACAGCTCTACATAACACAATATCCCTGAGACAAAGGTAGGTAGCTTACCAGATATGCATGTACAAGGATAATGGAGATTAAGAAGGAGAACTGCAGGAGAACAGCTCTGCTGATGTGCTGCAGTCTGTAGAATGAAGACTTCTCTTTCCCACAATGCATAGCATTACCCACAATACGAAAAACTTTATTAACTAGAAACACAAGTGTAATACATTTTTACCGCAGCTAGATGGTGCTGTTACCTAACTAATAACTACAGAATACAGCAGATATGATCTGTAATGATACTGAAATGAACAGAAATCACTGACCAAACACTGACTATGTGAAAAAGACATAAATATTTTCATTTGCTATTAAATTAAATCAATGGTGCTTGGTGGATACTAAATTTACATCTCAAAGGCCTGTAGGTACAACATTTTCTCATTATTTTAATCAGTTAGTGTAAAATTTGCAGCAACAGTTTCAGCATTTTATAAATACTCAAACATCACAATCATCATTCTCAGGCAGCAGATCATACAGTCTAAACGGCACTCTGCTCCCCAGGAGCGATTATTTGGTATAGGGATGAGCAATAGCAGCAGCAATCTCTCGTCCACATACAGTGGTGGTGATCGCTGCATGTAAATGCAACGCTTCCCCCTTTAACCACCTCAGCCCCCCTAGCTTAAACATCCTTAATGACCAGACCACTTTTTACAATTCTGCACTACACTACTTTCACGGTTTATTGCTCGGTCATGCAACTTACCACCCAAATGAATTTTACCTCCTTTTCTTCTCACTAAAAGAGCTTTCATTTGGTGGTATTTCATTGTTGCTGATATTTAAACTTTTTTTGATATTAATAAAAAATTACCAAAATTTTTGCAAAAAAATGACATTTTTGGCTTTCTGTTGTAAATTTTTTTTAAAAAAACTACATTTCTACATAAATATTTCTCTAAATTCATTGTTCTACATGTCTTTGAAAAAAAAAAAAACACAATAAGTGTATATAGTTTACAAACTATGGTGCAAACTATGGCGCATTTTGAAGCAGCTCTAACTTTCTGAGCACCTGTCATGTTTCTTCAGGTGCTAGAATGCCAGGATAGTATAAATACCCCCCAAATGGCATCATTTTAGAAATAAGACACCCCAAAGTATTCACGGAGGGGCATGGTGAGTTCATGTATGATTTCATTTTTTTTCACAAGTTAGCAAAAAAATGACACTTTCTGAGGAAAATAATAAAGTTTCCATTTCTGCTAACTTCTGGCAAAAAAATAAAAAATCTCCCACGGACTCACTATGCCCCTCAGTGAATACCTTGGGGTATCTACTTTCCGAAATGGGGTCATTTGTGGGGTGTGTTTACTGTTCTGGCATTTTGGGCGGGGCTAAATTGTGAGCAACCCTGTAAAGCCTAAAGGTACTCGTTGGACTTTTACGCTCCTTTACGCATCTAGGCTGCAAAAAAGTGTCACACGTGGTATCGCCGTACTCAGGAGAAGTAGGGCAATGTGTTTTGGGGTGTATTTTTACATATACTCATGTTGGGTGAGAGAAATATCTCTGTAAATGACAACTTTTTAAAAAATTGTCACCCAGCATGGGTATATGTAAAAATACACCCCAAAACACGTTGCCCTACTTCTTCTGAGTACGGCGATACCACTTGTGTGTCACTTTTTTGCAGCCTAGGTGCACCAAGGGCCCAAATTCCAATGAGTACCTTTAGGATGCCAGGGCAGTATAAATACCCCACTAACTTGTGACAAAAAGAGAATTTTGCGCAATTCTGCGGAATAAATGCGGACCCATTCAGGGTGAACGGGGCCGGCGTTGATGCGGAGAGCACACTATGTGCTCTCTGCATCAGCATTTGCGGAGCTGTGGCCACAAACTTCCTGGTTTCGGCCCTGAAACATCAGGCCGCGGCTCCGCAAAAGATAGAGCATGTCCTATTCTTGTCCGCAATTGCAATTTGTCCGCAATTTCTATAAAGTTCTGGCAATGTGCGGATCCGCAAAATGCGGAAAGCACATTGCCGGTGCCGTGTTTTGCTCCGTGTTTTTTGTTAATCAGTGACGGGGGCTGTGGTGTGGTGATTGGTGCTCTTACATAGCTGCCTGTGTCCTCTGGTGGTCCCAAGCAAAAGGGACCACCAGAGGAGCAGGCAGCAGGCATATCAGACTCTGTTTACAAAACAGCGTCTGATTCGCGATTTAGATGGCGTTTTTTTAACATCTACAGCCTGCCAGATCATGATCAGCACTGGCAGGCTGTAGTTAAACTTCCTCCTGGCGCGATCTCGCCTCTCGCGAGATGACGCGCCGACGCGTCAAGGAGAAACATCCTGGCCGCCCGCAGGATGCATCCCTGCGTTAGGCGGTCATGATGTGGTTAAAGGGGTTGTCTCACTTCAGTAAGTGGCATTTATCATGTAGAGCAAGTTAATACGAGCAAGTTAATCTGAGCGCTCAAATGCCCTTGGGTTCCCAAACTTTTGCGAGGTACTCTTTTTCTTTTATAACTTTAAATTTGTACAAAACCAAAATGATATTTCTTAAAATCTTAAAAAGTGTTTTTCATCTTTAATTGTATACTTTTTGGAGATTATTTAATCTTCAACTTGCTTAACTGTTCACAGTAACAATAATTTTGATTGGGTGTCCAAACTGTTGCATGCCACTGTAACCAAATCAAAAGGGGCATAACATGTCAGCTGCCAATGAGGGGAGCCACACTACAAGCTCCTCTCAGCAATCTCTGATACACCAAACCCCTACTACATTAAATTCTTCTACCCTCCTTTTTCATAATCTGTGACCAGGTAGGGTTTATTCCAGTAAGACAAGACAACCAGAAGATCAGTATCCTTCCCTTGTTATCTAAATTCAGAATTAATGATCATATATGGAGATGAGAGAATTGCTCAAACATTGAATTTGGTCGGTTCGCCGAATTTTCCAAAAAGATTCGATTTGATACAAATTTATTTGTGGCAAATCGCATTAAAAAACAGCTTTTTCCTGGCTGCAGAGAGCCTGTATTGTGGTGTAGAACACTGCGCCTTGCAGAAACAAGCATAGGGAGTCTGCTGTGGTAGAAAAACAATACTTTGAGTTAGTATGACACGAGGATGACAGGCGTTGCTCTTAGAATCACTGCACACTTCACTTTTTTGGGCAGATATGGGGCCAAAACTGACTAAATAACTTAACTGTGAACTCAGCCTTACAGGTCAATATTAGCAGCAGGTATAAAGAACTGTGCAAAAGGCCCAATATCCTACTAAAGCGTGAAAGAGCTCACTCCTTTTACACCGTTGTCAGCTAATTCCACATAGATTTTTACAGAACCTGTTCTAATAAATGCTTATACAAGTAGAGCCCCCCTGACAGAGTGGAGAGGGTGTCAGCATTAAGTTTGTGTTGACATCACTGATTATTTTGCCCTTCCTAAATGGAATATTTGCATGTCTTCTGTGTTTTGCCAATTCTAATGCAAAATAGGTATCATGTCATACAGGCCTTACAGCTTATAGTTATAATATATAAATAAGGGGCACACCTTTTAAATGAAAATACATTAGCACGCTGACAAACGGTATGACAGAAAGCCAATAACTAAACCAAGAAGAAGAATACCGTATAGACTGAGTTGCGCAGCTAAGTAAAATCACAAATCATTCATTGAAAAACCACAAGACACTACAAAAAAGGAGTTAAAACCATTGTATACAATGCAAAAATATGTTGTGTTGACTGAAATGGTCACACAAAATTCCCTGTCTTTACTCCTGTATAAAATGTCGAAAAAACAAGCCACGGCGCAGATACATCAATACTATAAACCAGGGGTAGGCAACCTCCGGCACTCCAGCTGTTGTGAAACTACAACTCCCAGCATGCATACGTCCTCTGCTCTTCTCAGAACTTTCACAGAAATAAATGGAGCATGCTGGAAATTGTAGTTTCACAACAGCTGGAGTGCCGAAGGTTGCTGATCCCTGCTATAAACTATAAGCAATACGCAAAACTGCGCAACAAGGCATGATACTTATCAGAATATAATCATAGTAGACCAGGGAACAGAAAGAACCTGACGCATATCGCCAGACTCTGCTAGCTTCCTCAGGGGTGCCTCGATTATACAGGCCTTACCGCTGCTACATAGACAGGATCCATTGTGCGTCTAATTTTTCCTTCCTTCTGACAGATCAGAAAAAGGGTCAAATAAATGATGATGTCAACCAGGCCAAAAAGGCAAAATAGTGGCCCAGTCATGAAGTGGGGAGGGTGGGAACAGCATGAGAAGTCCACAGAGTAGCCTAATGACAGAGTGTTGAGGTGGCAGCAGCATGAGGAGACCACAGAGTGGCCCAGTGACATAGTGGTGAGGTGGCAGCAGCATGAGGAGACCACAGAGTGGCCCAGTGACAGAGTGTTGAGGTAGCAGCAGCATGAGGAGACTACAGAGTGGTCATGTGGCAGCAGCATGAGGAGACCAAAGAGTGGTGAGGTGGCAGCAACATGAGGAGAACAGAGAGTGGCTCAGTGACAGTGTTTAATTGGCAGCAGCATGAGGAGACCACAGAGTGGTGATGTGGCAGCAGCATGAGAAGACCAGAGAGTAGCGAGGTGGCAGCAGCATGAGAAGACCACAGAGTGGCCCAGTGACAGACTGGGGAGGTGGATGCAGCAAAAGGAGACTACAGATGGGGGGGCAATAGCGGTACTAGCTGAAGATGGTGGGTGGCAGTAGGAGCACCTGGCAGCAGGTGTGGCATCAGGCAGAAGGCAGCATTAGAATAGTAGCTCAAGCAGGCAGACAGAAGAAACAGGTCTCTTTTGACAAAGTTTAGGTTTGGCACGATGGATCATCTAGTATGATGCATCAGGCACTGGTGTTTGAAAATCCTGGCTGATCCATGCCTGATTCATCTTCACAAAGGACAGTTTCTTCACATTTTGGGTGGACAGGCGAGTTCTTCTTGGGGTAACTATGGCCCCCGCCGCACTAAACACCCACTCTGATGCCACACTGCTGGACGGGCAGGAAAGCTTGTCCAGGGCAAACTCGGCCAGTTGCGGCCACAAATCGAATTAGGCTGCCCAGTAGTCCAAGGGATCTTTGATGTGGGGTGGCAGGGTGCACTCCAAGTATGCCACAACTTGCTGGTTCAGGTTCTGCTCTATGTCTATTTGCTACTGCTGAGTAGATTCTTCAGTAGGCGGGTGAAGAAAACTGCTCATCAGCGACTCTAGACTTAAGTTGCTGCTGATGGAGCTGATACTGCTCCTGCCCCTTTCCCCCTACCCAGCAGCCATGGCAGTGAAACGTGAGCACAGAGGGCCCCCTGTTCAGACCTCCGTGAGGATGGGCGATGGCGCACATAGACAGCGGCCAACTGACCACATAGGATGTCTCAATAGTAGTTCAGTTTGTCCTCCCTCTCAGCGGGTGTAAAAGTGACCCCCATTTTGGACTGGTAGTGAGGGTCTAACATTTGTCTGTCACTACGCAAGCAACTGTGCATGCATCGGAACATTTGCACAAATGACTCGAAGGGACTCCCTGTCTCCATCTACACTGCATACTGCCACGGTGTGTCTGGGTCATCTGCCTCGTCTTCTTCATCGCCCTGTAGCTTCTCCGGCTGCTTTTGCTCCTCCTGCTCCTCCTCTCCTGTCACCTGTGTAGAAAAACCAGCCATTTCTCTATGCATTGCTTGTGCTCAAATGTCCTCCTCCTCCTCTAGTTCAGCCCCCACAGGGCTCATGTGGCCGTGAGATATCCCATTCCCAGCAAGATTTAGCAGCATCTGTTCCAGGACATGAATCAGTGGAATGACTTTGTTCATCCCGTAGTCCTGGCGACTGACAAATTAAGTGGCCTCCTCTAAGGGCCCAAGCAAACGCAGGTGTCACACATGAGCTGCCACTGGCTAACATTGAAGTTACACAGGGGAGTACCTCTTTCCGCCTGTATCATCAAGAAATCGTTTATGGACTTTTTGGCAAAGAAATGACGACTTGGGACTCTCCACCTCGGCTCGGCACAAGCCATCAGTTCTCTGAAAGCTGCAGAGTCCACTACTTGGAAAGGGAGGGACTGTAATACCAGCAACTTGGCAAGGAGCACGTTCAGCTTCTGCGCCGTTGAATGAGTGCACGCATAGAGTTGTCTCTTAGCAATCGCTTCGGTGATCGAATGCTGACTAGTGATGAGCGTCAGGGGCAATATTCGAATACGCGCTATTTTGCTAATATTTGGGCAAATATTCATCATAAATTCGCAAATTTGCGATTATTTTTTTGATTGCGAAAATCGTCTATGTAATATGCGCGTATTGCACACACAATACAGACGTGGGTCACTATTGCTACATTTTAAAGCTGCTAGAAGTTTCCTGAGACTGGAGAAAATGGTTGGCATGGCAGAACATTACAATAGCTTTATATGCAGATAGAGTGTTCCGATATATTCGTGATTTTTGCAGGTCTGACTACATATTAGTGATTGGTGCACTAAGTATTGTTGTGAACTTGTGACATCACAGCACTGTAGAATGTATCTATAGACAGCAGAACACTACCTAACACCTTGCATTGGAGCCTATCAGCTATACTATATAATAATTTAACCTACACTGACTATCTCCCACACTCCCACTAACTATCTGTATTATATATATAAGCTATCTAACTAACTATCTACTGTAATGACACAGCAAAGCATAGAGCACAGCAATGACACTGCTGTCTCTCTCAGAACTGCAAAAAACTTTTTCTTCACCCAGCTCCCAAGTGCGATTGGCTACATCATCATCATCCGCTACTGTCTGCTGATGTCCCCCTCAACGGTCTCAGGGCCAGGAGCCTGACCACTCGCAACACCTGCTCCCACGCGACTCTCATCATCACTACTTGCCGGCCTACCAGAGGAAGCGGCGGATGTCTCCTCCAGATCTTGGCTGGGCAGTAGCTGATGACTGTCCTCTAGTAGTTCGTCCTCGCCGAAAAGTGGAGTTGAGCCTATGGCATATAATACTTCTCAAGCTGAGGGAACAGAAAATGACAGAGGCAAGTTTAGGACAGTTGGAGGCACAGGTCCTGCTCCCGGACCATGCCAACTAAGCTTTGTGTCAGAGGAACCCACTGACTCTTGGCTGGAGGTGTCTGATGTCTCTTGCGACGAAGTCGAAGACCGAGTCAACCATTCAAGCACAGCTGGGTTGCTGGTCAAGACACGACTGCTAGATGACACTAGGAGCTCAGGCCTCTCGCTGCGACTCCTGCTGCTACCCCCCCCCCTTTCTTCTGCAGCTACTTCTGCCTGCGCCAGAAACATTTTGAAGGGCCTGTCACTTGTCTGACATACTGTAAAATTAATGAATTCAATTATATTAAATGTAAATTAATACACCCCAAAACAGGCTGTATCCCAAAAAAATGTCACCACTGAACGGCTAATAGATGCAATTAGATTTCCTATTTGTATACTCCAAAAGAGGCTGTAGCCCATAAAAATGTAACCACTGAACGGCTAATAGACGATAATTCAGTCCCTACGGAAGAAAATCTGCGTTCACCAAGCAATTTGCGCAAAACAGGCTGTATCCCAAAAAAAAATTCACCACTGAAAAGCTAATAGACGCAATTAGATTTCCTATTTGTACACCTCAAAACAGGCTGTAGCCCCAAAAAATTTGACCACTGAATGGCTAATAGACGCAATTAGATTTCCTACTTGTACAGCCCAAAACAGGCTGTAGCCCAAAAAAAAAAATTTGCCACTGAATGGCTAATAGACGATTATTTAGTCCCTACAGAAGAAACTTAGCATTCACTGAGCAAAATGCACAAAACAGGCTGTATCACAAAAAAATTTCACCACTGGACAGCTAATAGATGATTATTCAGTCCCTATGGAAGAAACTTAGCATTCGCTAAGCAATTTGCGCAAAACAGGCTGTGTCACAAGAAAATGTCACCACTGAAAAGCTAATAGATGCAATTAGATTTCCTATTTGTACACCCCAAAACAGGCTGTAGCTAGTGTTGAGCGAACAGTTCGAGTATCGTTCGGGTTCATACCGAATTTTGGGGTGTCCGGGACCCGGACCCGAACCCGGACATTTTCAAAAAAGTTTGGGTTCGGGTTCGGTGTTCGTTGATTACTTCACGCTTTCTGAAGGGCTGCACAGCAGCCAATCAGCTAGCGTTTTACTTCTTGCCCTAAGAGCCCATCACAGCCATGCCTACTAATGGCATGGCTGTGATTGGCCAAGTGCAGCATGTGACCCAGCCTCTATTTAAGCTGGAGTCACGTAGCGCCGCACGTCACACTGCTCTGATTAGTGTAGGGAGAGGACTCAGCTTCTGTCAGGGCGAGATTAGGCAGGTTAAAGTCAGCAACAGCACCTAATGAACGGATCGATTTACAGCTGAGAATCATTGAACTTCTGCTAGTTACTTGCTCGCTGGTTTTTAGGCTGCACAGAGCGTTTTTCTGTCACTTATTTTCTGGGTTGATCGGCGGCCATTTTGTGACTTGTGGTGCGCCAGAAGAAGCTGCCACCAAGTCCATCAATCCATCAATACTAGTTTTTTTTTTTTTGCTATATCCTACATCAGGGGCTTGGCTGTGCTAATTGTCACCCCTAGAAACTCAGGAAAGAAATTTCTATATTTTATTAAGGGGTTAAATACAATTGTCCAAATACCAATCCCCTAAATCTGGTGTTCCAGCTTTGGCTAGACAAGTATAATACTGTCTGCTGTCTGGCAAAGGATAGATTATTTTCTGGGGTTAAATTCAATTGCCAAAATAGCAATACCATAAATCAGTGGTTTCAGCTGTGGCTGGCAAAATAGAATAGTGTCCGAGGTAACGCACACACGTACAGACGCACGTACACGATTCTTGAATAGTTGTATTATCGCGATAATAAAACTAACAGTGTAAAGTTGACTGTATTGCTCTAAGTTATATTCAGCGCACGTAATGTAACTTCTATTACAGCACACCAATACTAAAACTGACTAAGAGACAGCTTTAAGTTCTATTCGAACGCGATTGCAACTTTGGAACTTAAAGTGGTGTACGATTTTAAAAGTTGAGTACTAAAAAGTTGGAATCGCAATGTAAAAGACACCCAGAGGGATAATATACCGCAATAAACGCATTGCGATTACAACTTTGAGCTATTTGCTTAATCGCATTGCGATTACAACTTATGTATTTGCTTAATCACATTGCGATTACAACTTTGAGCTACCGATCACCATGGGAACGCCTCCTCCAGTAGAATGTACTGTCGAATGTGAGAATTAAGTTGAAATCGCAATGCGATTATTATATATCTGCTTAATCGCATTGCCGTTTCAACTTAGCATTGCTAAATAATTCCATCCATATTCGTTAACTTACTGACTCAGTAAGTTAACGATATGGATGGAATTATTTAGCAATGCTAAGTTGAAATCGCAATGCGATTAAGCAAATATATAAGAATCGCATTGCGATTTCAACTTAATTCTCAGATCCGACAGTACATTCTACTGGAGGAGGCGTTCCCATGGTGATCGTTAGCTCAAAGTTGTAATCGCAATGCGTTTATTGCGGTATATTATCCCTCTGGGTGTCTTTTACAGCCTTTTTAGTGCCCAAAAGTTCGGGTCCCCATTGACTTCTATGGGGTTCTGGTTCGGGATGAAGTTCGGGTTGAGTTCGGATCACGAACCCGGACATTTTCCGGAAGTTCGGCCGAACCTCTCGAACCCGAACATCCAGGTGTTCGCTCATCTCTAGCTGTAGCCCAAAAAATTTGACCACTGAACAGCTAATAAATGCAATTAGATTTCCTATTTGTACACCCTAAAACAGGCTGTATCCCCCAAAAATGTCACCACTGAATGGCTAATAGACGATTATTCAGTCCCTACGGAAGAAAGTCTGCATTCACCGAGCAATTTGCGCAGTTCACCGCAGAACAGCTAATAAGAAGTACTTATTTTTCCTATTAATAAACCCTAACAATGGCTGTATGACAATGTAAATTCACAGCAGAATTGCTAATAAGACATATTCTTTTTCCTATTAATACAACCCCCCTCCAAAAAAAAACAATCAAGATTCACAGCAGAACGGCTAATAAGACGTACAGTACGTATATTTCCTACTAATACACCCAGAAATGGCTGTAGTACAATGTAACTTCACTGCTGAACGGCAATTATGACAAATATTTTTCCTTTTTTTTTCTATTAATACAAAAAAAATGTAAAACAATGTAAAATCAACACAGAAAGGCTAATAGGATATATATCTATTTCCTATTAATACACCCCTTAAATCAGTGTTTCCCAACCAGTGTGCCTCCAGCTATTGCAAAACTACAATACCCAGCATGCCCGCACAGCAAAAGCCTGTCCGGACATGCTGGGAGTTGTAGTTTTGCAACAGCTGGAGGCACACTTGTTGGGAAACACTGCCTTAAATGGCTGTATCACACAGCACTTGCACCCCAAAAACAAGCAAAATTTGCTAGAATTACTGAGCTATCATTTAGTGCAATTTGGATCCCCAGTTAGTGCAACAAGGTGTATTAGAATCGCTCCTATTACCCAGGCTGTACACTCCCCTATTGGACCCTATTCTCCTTTTATTGTGTAGATAATGCCTCCCTATATTTTCCCTACACCTTGAATAATCTTTCCCTAAAGTTGTAAATCGTTTATTCAGCACAATAAAGTCTTTCCTAGCACTGTCCCTAGCATCTCTCCCTGCACTAAGTACACTGGAAAATGGCTGAATTCAAGATGGCTGAAGCTATTTATAGGACTGTGAGATCACAGGGGCTGGCTGGCTGGCTGCTGATTGGCTGCATGCATGGCATTGTAGGTAATCCCTTGTTTCTCGGAGTTCTTCGCTCCATGGCCTAACATTGTGCAGCAGCCATTTTAGAAAAAAAATTGATTCATTACCAGAAAGCGTGAGGAAATTTGGCTTTGGTGTAAATCTAATTTTTCCTTAAATTCGCATCGAATTCTACTTCGTCAACTTGGATTCGCTCATCTCTAGTCATATACTCTCTGCCATTAATACACTTTATTCACATCCTGCAGCAAGAGACTTTAATTATAGCACCTTATCACAGGACTTCATTTTCTTCCACAGAACTAGTGGGGGGAGTCAACTTTGTCCTATTTTTTATTTTTCATTTTTTTCTTTCAATTGACCCCCTAGGAAAAGTGATTTGAATGAATTGGAATCTAAGAGGCATGACTATAAGACAGGTGGAGCACAAAATAGTTTTGTTTGAAGATGACATAATCCTGATCAATACAGCGCCAGAGGAGTTACTAAGTTTATATTCCCTCAGATTTGCTTTATGCCCCCAAGTTTTGCCATGCTTTTTATGGGCAGGACCAACATATCCCCTATCTAGGTATACAGCTCGCTTTCTCCAACAATAGATTATATCAGTAAAACTTTCTTCCTTTACTGGAGAGATGAGGTGATATTCCAGGAGTATTTTGTCCTGGTTACAGCATATACTGTAGCTGCTTTTAAAGGGAATGTGTCATCAGAAATGACCTATTGTTTAAATCATGTTTTTATGTTAAATATATTTTAAAGAATTTTTGATGATGTTATTTTTAATTCTCCATGTCAATATCTATATTTAAACAAAAAGCATAAAATCCTGCATCTTTCATACTGGTCACTAAGCATAATAATAGGCGCCACTTTTTTGGTCTGTACAGATCACTTTACTGCAGTTACCTGCTTATCTGTGCACATAGGTGATATCATTACAAGCAGGATTATAATGACAGATAAGACAGAATCCACCATTCACAATAGGTAATTGTCAAAGCTTATCCATTCTTTCCTTGTACAATGACCTCTGCACAGGTCACAGAGCATGCCTAGAAAACTCTCCCATAGAGGTCCCCTAATGACCATTGTGTCTATTGACCTTTGAACTGCCTTAAAGCAATTTTTAATGCTGTGTACATGCTGTTAAGATCAGCTCAGGCAAGATGGCCGGGATGTTCAGTAAACAGAATAAATACATCAACAATCAGAAAATAATAACATATTATGAAAATGATCTGTGTTAATATTTGGTTTTAGCTGTCAAAAAACATTTTTGGTAACACAGTTCCTTTAAAATGCTCTTAATCTTAATCTGTTCATGCTAGTCCAATGTCTTTTCCTTGATCTCTTTTCACTGTAGTCATTCCCATCTACAAAAATGTTCTTGGGTTGAGAAAAAGCCATATACTTCATTCTCTATGTTGATCTGTCACAGGAAGGCAGGAGGTCTTGGCTGTCCAAACCTGCAAGATTAGGTTTACTAATGTGTATTAAGTCAACTGATCCACTGGCTGAAGAGGGACTCTGATAAAGTATGGATACAAATAAGATGTGGAGTCAATAATAATGTATCCCTTAGAACTAGATTACTTGCCCCTGTTTGGCACCTAGCAGTTGCATTTTTATGAGTATTTGCCATTTAGATACTAGATAAAGCCTGGACTCAAATTCTATACACCTACCATAAACTCTTAACATCCTACACATTCCAGTTTTTAGACGATAATGTACCAAATCTATACTTTGAGAATTGGAAACCTATCCAGATGTCCGGGAATTAAGAAAATTAAAATACCTAAATATAACTTTAATATAAATATATTCCCAAATATCTTTAATTAGTTATAATGACTCGTTTTGTCTCATTTTGTCTGGATGAACCATTAGGAGAAATAAAATGGTTGACGTCCTATTAGTACACACAAAACCTGCCCTAATCACATAGCAGGACACAGCCACATCCCCACCTCCTCTCGGTACTTTATGTCTCCTCATGAACTCCATTCCTACAGAGATTCAGCTGAAGAGCATATTAACCTGTATTCAGGCTCATAATCCCTGGCAAGCAGTGCAGAGAGGAGAATGATGCAGCTCTTTACCTCAGTGCTCTGAAGTAACTTGTCCTCCTGTGTGATTAGGACAGGTTTTGTGTGTACTAATAGGACGGCGACAATTTTATTTCTCCTGATGATTGCTCCCTAGACAAAATGAGCCATTATAACTAATGAAAGGTATTTGGGAATATATTTATAATAAAGTAATATTTAAATATTTTTATTTTCTTCATTCCTGGAGAACCCCTTTAAGGGTATGTTGAGTAAGGACCACTTATCATTTTCTAGATTTTTATAATTTCTTGCAACTTTGGGACTTTCTTTCTAATAGAATTTAATATTCAACCTTTTATTTATTCTCATGCCCAGGGGTTAAAACTAGAGGCATTTCCCTATTTGAAACATGCTTGGGGATAAGACTAATTAAGATACCAAAAATGGCTATATGGGAGTCAGATTTATCTGTTAAAATGTCATTGGATAATTGAAAGAAGTCCTTGTTTTTTTCCTCTATAGAGATAATTTGTGAAGGTTATAATCAAAATGTATCTTCGATACTCCTACCAGACTACATAATATATTTCCTCTTCATTCATTTTTCTGTTGGAGGAATTGTAGGAACGTGCACTCTTTACACCAGATACTCTGGAAATGTAATTGTATACAACCTTTATGGTCAGCAAACTTTATAATAACTGTTATTCTTACTCGAAAATGAGTGGTTTTGTCACCCTTTTTAGCTTTAATGTTGATTGTGATTGATTCAATTTTTTTCTGAATGTAAGCTGCTGGTTGCCTCATCTTAACATCACATCAATTTTTACTCTGGGTGATACAATCTGTGTACATAAAAAAAGGTTCTGGTCTTACACAACATCCTAAAATACTCCAAAAATTGGGAGCTTTTGATTAATAGCACATATTACCCTGCCTACCTTTTTTTAAAAATCACATAACTATCTGCAGTCATGTCTGTTTCTTTTTATTTATTTATTTTTTGTTGTTGTTCTTAGCATGTATAATATTCCTTATGGGAATAGTTTTTTATGATATTCTGACAAATGTTATCCAAGGTCTGGAAAGGAATATGGAAATATATACCGTACCCATATTCTTATCTCCATCCATATTACTTATGTCATAACATATTTCATAATATTTCTTATGCATACAGTTTTAGGATCTTGCAAGAGCACATATAAACATAACTGCTCTTCCAATGACCAATTAACTCATAAAATAATTGACATGTAAATTAGAACACTACAGAAAAAGGGCCATTTATTTGTTACAGAAACCACAAGATTATACACATCATAACATCTGTTATGGTTCAATAATGAAAGGTAGAGACAATCACTGTGAAGATTAATCAGGGTATAGAGAAGAAGTGAAAATTGCCAATTAGTAGAGGGTCAACATACTTAAAACCCTCTAGTACGTAGTTACGATAACTTCAATATTAGCAGCAGTTGATCTCATACCTAAGAGTTTCTTCATGCTGTCTGATAACTTCCGGTTCCCCATTATCAAAATGATTGAATTAAACGTTGGAAAACTAGAAACCACAATAAATGAAAAGAAAAATATTAAGCTGTCAGAGTTCTCTACTTCACTAAATAATGAACTCATAAATCCAAAAAATATCATATACAGTAGAAGAAGAGAAGTCACTGTTTTTGCTGCTGATAAATGAGAATGAATTCTTGAATTTCCAGAACCTTCATTGTTTTTTTTCATCCGTATCATATGTTTACACAAAGAGGTGATGATGGATCCAGCAGTGATAAATATTATAGAAAAAGCAAGAGCAGCATACAACATATAAATCTGGAATAGACATTTGCATCTGCTTTTAAGAGTGAGAGAAAATAATAAAGTTGCATTGTGAGCTGTAAGAGCTGTCGTAGGCTCAACGTCCATGTATAGATCCCAATAGGCTGGTACTCCAACTGACCAAGATACAGCAACAGAAAAAAATAGTAACCATGGTACGAGTGCAGGAATCTTTGCCTTGAGCTTGTGAAGGAAGGAACCACTAAAATTGACTATCTTAATGAAATAGTAGAAGCACAGACAGGTGGAACACCAAAGACTTGAGAATGCTAATGAAGACATGATGACCACCAAAGGTATCACCACCCAAACTTGTATGTAGAACTGCATAAAGATGAGTTTGGTGACCTGACTGAAAGTAACTGCTCCTTGAGAGAAGATATTGATGACCGCAATGTTGTTGATAATAAGTATTGCTGGGTTGGAATCATGGGTTTTTAACCTGTCATGGAAATTAACTATCAGGATGAATAGATTTGATAATACACCAGTCACCAGAAAGGAGGTATGGATACCAACTACCAAATGAGCACCAATAAAAGACATGCTGAGTCAAGTTTGGCTTGTGAATGATACCAACTCCTTTCTTCTAGAAGTATGTCATCTAATGGCCTGTGCAATGACTATTCCTATTCCAGTTATGCATATGCATTTTGTATGGTCAGTTTGTCATACATGCTTCGTCTTGGTGGTGGGATAATGCAGATTAATTGTAGATGAGTGTCTATATATGAACATTTGCTTTGCTCTTTTAAAAAAGTGAGAAAAGAAAACAAGGCAAATATAGTTTCAGATTCATGGGATGTTTTCTTTCTGTGTATAGCATATTGTATGTGTTGTTGCTAGCACATGGCAATTTTTTTTAACCACTACCTGTTTTGGATCCAGCATTGTAAATAGATATTACCATACAAAGTTGCACGTAACAACACAGCGCATGGAAATGTTTTCAAATTAATCAAAGTTCCTATTGTGACATACCATATGCAAAGAATGTGGATTTCTTATTTCTAGCAACTGTAACCATGCACAGCATGATTTCTAGCAGCTTCCATTATTTTCCTGGTCAAGAGAACATGGATCTGAAAATGAATTTAACCTCTTAATTAATGGGCCCATTTTTGGTTTAGCATTTTTGTTTTTTCCTCCTATGTTCCAAAAGCCATAACTTTAAGTTTCAATTCAAATAGCCATATAAGGGGTTATTTTTTTTTGCGGGAAAAGTTGTATTTTTAAGGGCACTATTTAATTTACTATGTGTGATTTTAAAAAACGGGAAAAAAATTATTTGTGGGTTAAATTGAAAAAACAAAACACTAATCCACAAAGGTTTTTGGGGTTTTGACATCACAGCGTTCATTGTGTTTTAAAATGACATGACATTCTTATTCTGTGGCTCAATAAGAATACAATGATACCAAACTGGTATAGTTTTTTTTTTTTGCACTACTTAAAAAAATAAAAACCTTTAAAAAATCTAAATAAAAATTTGTATAGCCATTTTCTGACAGCCAGAACTTTTTTATATTTCTATCCACAGAGAAGTATGGGGCTTTTTTTGTTGGATGAACTGTAGTTTTCATTGGTATCATTTTTGTGGGACTTTTTGATCACTGTTATTCAATTTTGGGGGGAAAAGTCACTTAAAAATGGTGAACGATGTGTTTTTCTTTATTTGTTACAGTGTTCACTGCACAGGAATTTACAAACATATTTTAATAGTTTATACATTTTTGGATGCAGCGATGCCTAATTTTTTTTATTGCTAATATTTTAATATCTTTTTTTAAACTTTTTCTTTAATAACTATTAGCCCCCTTCAGGGGCTAGAACCTGGAATATTTTGATCTCTTGTACTATTCACCCTAATAGAGATTTACAGGGTGACTACAAAGTCTGTTACACACTCTGATTGATTTAAATTCCTTGTGAGGTCATTTAATTTATGATCAGAAATACACCTATTTTAGGCATATAGCTGGCACAGATTGCAGCTCAAAGGTTAATTGCACTGCAATCTGTGACTTTTCCTTGCTCACGCCAGATCTTAAAAAGTGGGTGTGGTGTGGGCGGGCAAGGGGCCCATCTCATACATCATTTTCTATGGCTGTTTTAAGCATAAAAAATTGTATATATTGACCGCCGCTGTCACAGGACGCCAGCGACTTGTGTCCACCCCTTGCACCGCCGGCGCCCTGTCATTCTCCGGCAGCAGCAGGAGATGCCTTCCCAGCAAAGCAGGGAGCCGCTCGGCGTCTCTGCTGCCATGGCAACAGAGGGCGGAGTGCGCCCGGCCGCACGCTCCCTCTATGTGCGGCCCGAGTCCTCCGTTGCCAGGATACCTGTGTGGACTGAGCACCGAGCTGGGCACTCGGCGCTCAGCTGTCAGTCCTGGGGCAGGTCATGTGGCGCTGACCACGTCAAATGGCCTCAGCCCCTGTGTATAAAAGCAGGCAACCTGCTGGCCACAGGTTGCCTGTCATTGTGCTTATTGGGCTACCTTATACCTTCTGCTTGTGATTTGACCTTCCTTTTGCCTCTCCCTTGTATTCTGACGCGACCTCCAAGTTTGACCTCCGGCTTGTTTCTCATATTGTCTTTGCCTCTCCCTTGTATTCTGACGTGACATCTCGTTGTGACCTTTGCTAGTTGGCTATCCTCCTTGTCTGCCGTACGCTCCTGCTGCCGCACGCCGCCCGTTACCTGTCTCTGCTTTTATCTGTTCCTCCTGCACTTACTCAAGTTAGGGACTGCCATCCAGTTGTGCTCCACTGTTTAGGACGGGAAATGCAAGTAGGCAGGGACAGAGGAGTGGTTGGCAGTCTAATGGGCGCACGCTCTCTCTCTTATTCTAGGGCGGCGTGACAGGCGCTGGATACACCAAAGTTATGTAGAGGCTGCCGGTCTTAATAAAATACCCCCTTTGTTTTCTGGGTTTGAGATTTTAATGCATACCAATAAATTATTACATATTACCCCTTTTTGAAGGATTTATGCTCATGCGAGTTATCAGTGAATTCTTTATTGTACATCTTCTGAGCAGACAAGAATAATTCCAGATTCAGTGAATTCATACACAGTACCTCCTCTGATCTCATTCTATAAATACTTACCGTACATGTAAGGCCCCATTCACATGATCAGGTTTTTGATCTACATCCGATCAACATTTCTTGTGCTGTCCACATCCGTTTGTCCGTCTAGAGCACGCAAAAAACATAGAACATGTCCTATTCTTGTCTGTCTTGCAAACAAGAATAGGCATTGTGACTAGTGATGAACAAAGCAAGCTTTAGATCCTAGGTCCGAAGTTTCTTCACTCAAAACTTCAGATTAATGCTGTATGGAGATACGTCTCCATACAGCTTTAAAATGTACGGCCTCCGAACTCGGCTGAAACCAAGTTCGTATCCAAGTTTTAAAGTTTTTTTTCACTTTAAAAATCAAATACCGAAGTTAATCAAAGAAATCTTGTGCAACTTCGGAGGCTGTACATTTTAATGAGATGGAGATCCGTCTCCGTACAGCAAATCTGAAGTTTTGAGCGAAGCTACTTTAGATCTAGGATCCGAAGCTCACTTCGCTCATCACTAATTGTTTCAATGTGTAATCCATGTTTTTGCGGACAGCAAAATGCATACAGTCATGTGAATGCACCCTGAATAAGATCCAGAACAATGTTCTTCATAAAACTTACACCTTTGATTCCATTCCTTTTAAAAACAAACATACTTTTGTAATTGCATGCAATTAAACATTTAGCATAGCCATGGAGTTATTCAATAAAATGTATCTGTATAAGGCCACCTGCTGTTTGTTTTTATTTTATTTCTTTGTCCGACTCAGGTGGCACATGTTCAGTGTCATCCTGAACTGTGATAGCGAGTGAGATGCAAGAGAATGGAAACTCTTCCTGAGCTGCAGCAGAAAATAAACTCCCCTTGAGCTGTCAGCTTGATATAAATCTAGCAGAGCTATGAATTGAGAAGCTCTGGATCCATGTAAGGTATAGGGCTGGTTCTGGCTATGTTAGATAGAGATTCTCATGTACTATATGATGTCTGATTTAAATTTTTTACATTAGTCATGGTATAACCACTTTAACCACATCAGCCCCCCTAGCTTAAACACGCTTAATGACCAGACCACTTTTTACAATTCTGCACTACCCTACTTTCACGGTTTATTGCTCGGTCATGTAACTTACCACCCAAATGAATTTTACCTCCTTTTCTTTTCACTAATAGAGCTTTCATTTGGTGGTATTTCATTGTTGTTGACATTTTAACTTTTTTTGCTATTAATAAAAATGTAACGACATTTTTGCAAAATAATGACATTTTTCGCTTTCTGTTGTAAAATTAAAAAAAAAACTACATTTCTATATACATTTTTCTCTAAATGTATTGTTCTACATGTCTTTGATAGAAAAAAGTCCAATAAGTGTATATTTATTGGTTTGGGTAAAAGTTATAGCGTGAATTTCGGCATTTTGAAGCAGCTCTAACTTTCTGAGCACCTGTCATGTTTCTTCAGGTGCTAGAATGTCAGTATGGTATAAATACCTCCCAAATGACACCATTTTAGAAATAAGACACCCCAAAGTATTCACGGAGGGGCATGGCGAGTTCATGTATCATTTCATTTCATTATGCGTTGCATAATAAAGCAATTCTGTGGTCTAAAGGTAGATTTAAACGCATTGAGCAGAAGCCGATTTTAGGAAGGAAGTGTTCCTCCCCGACAGTCTGCTGCGTTTTAAGTGGAGGTGAAGCAATTACATTGTAGCGATCACCTCCACAGTAGTATTGAGCGTGAATATTCGAATCGCAAATTTTAATTGCGAATATTGCCACTTTGAGAATTCCCGAATATTTAGAATATAGTGCTATATATTCCTATTCGCAAATAGTGTTGATCACGAATATTCTTATTGCAAATTTATCGCAATTTATTGGGAATATCGGCACTTAGCAACATCCCTAGCAACCAATAGAAAAGTTGCCTACCCCTTAGTGTTGATCGCGAATATTCTAATTATGAATTTTTATAGCGAATATATTACATTTTCGCAATCAAGTAAATAATGACTAGAGATCACGAATTCTCTAATTTGCGAATTTATGGCGAATATTCGGCTAAAAATTTGCTAAATATCGTGAAATTGAATATTGCCTATGCGGCTCATCACTACTCCACAGTATCAGGACGAGCGAATGCTGCTACTATTGCTTGTCCTCATGATCTGCTGCTCAGGAGCGATGATTGAAGTGTCCGCACCAATGATCGTTTTATGCAATAAAAGAGCCTTTTGCTTGGTCACCAGATGATCTGCAGCACTTTTAGATAGGCAGATTATTGTTAATGAGCATTCATAGAAATGTTCATTCCCCGATAACCAACCCAAACATTCGGCCGTCTAAAGCTACTTTAAAGAGGACCTGTCCCTGCTCCTGACATGCCTGTTTAACCACTTCAGCCCCCCTAGCTTAAACACCCTTAATGACCAGGCCACTTTTTACAATTCCGCACTACACTACTTTCACCGTTTATTGCTCCGTCATGCAACTTACCACCCAAATGAATTTTACCTCCTTTTCTTCTCACTAATAGAGCTTTCATTTGGTGGTATTTCATTGTTGCTGACATTTTTACTTTTTTTGCCATTAATACAAATTTAACGAAATTTTTGCAAAAAAATGACATTTTTCAGTTTCTGTTGTAAAATTTTTCAAAAAAAACTACATTTCTATATAAATTTTTCTCTAAATTTATTGTTCTACATGTCTTTGATAAAAAAAAAAGTCCAATAAGTGTATATTTATTGGTTTGGGTAAAAGTTATAGCGTTTACAAACTATGGTGCAAAAAAGTGAATTTCTGCATTTTGAAGCAGCTCTGACTTTCTGAGCACCTGTCCTGTTTCTTCAGGTGCTAGAATGTCAGGATAGTATAAATACCCCCCAAATCACACCATTTTAGAAAGAAGACACCCCAAAGTATTCGCGGAGGGGCATGGTGAGTTGATGTATCATTTCATTTTTTTTCACAAGTTAGCGGAAAATGACACTTTCTGAGAAAAAAAAAAAAAAAAAAAGTTTCAATTTCTGCTAACTTCTGGCAAAAAAAAAAGAAATCTCAGACGGACTCACTATGCCCCTCAGTGAATACCTTGGGGTGTCTACTTTCCAAAATGGGGTCATTTGTGGGGTGTTTGTACTGTTCTGGCATTTTGGGCGGGGCTAAATTGTGAGCCGCCATGTAAAACCTAAGGCTACGTTCACACGACGACAATTGTCGCGCGACAAAAAGTCGCACTATTGTCGCGCGACAATTTTTATAATGGGAGTCTATGGTGTCGCAGTGCGACATGCGACATGCTGCGACTGCGACACGAAAGTCGGAGAAAATCCATTCAAGATGGGTTTTTCTGCGACTGTCGCGTCGCAGTCGCAGCATGTCGCATGTCGCAATGCGACACCATAGACTCCCATTATAAAAATTGTCGTGCGACAATAGTGCGACAAAATGTCGCGCGACAAATGTTGCAGTGAAGTTGTGCCCTATTTGTCGCGCGACTTTTTGTCGCGCGACAATTGTCGTCGTGTGAACGTACCCTAAAGGTACTCGTTGGAATTTGGGCCCCTTTGCGCACCTAGGCTGCAAAAAAGTGTCACTTATGTGGTATCGCCGTACTCAGGAGAAGTAGGGCAATGTGTTTTGGGGTGTATTTTTACATATACCCATGTTGGGTGAGAGAAATATCTCTGTAAACTGACAACTTTGTATAAAATTTTTTAAAAGTTGTCGTTTACAGAGATATTTTTCCCACACAGTATAGGTATATATAAAAATACACCCCAGCACATTGCCCTACTTCTCTGAGTACGGCGATACCACATGTGTGCCACTTTTTGCAGCCTGCGTAAAGGGCCCTAAAACCAATGAGTACCTTTAGGATTTCACAGGGCATTTTTACGCATTTGGATTCCAGACTTCTTCTCACGCTTTAGGGGCCCTTAAAATGCCAGGACAGTATAAATACCCACATGTGACCCCATTTTGAAAGAAGACACCTCAAGGTATTCCGTGAGGGCATGGCAAGTTCATGTAAAATTTTATTTTTGTCACAAGTTAGTGGAATATGAGACTTTGTAAAAACAAAATAAAAAAAAAAATATATCAATTTCCGCTAACTTGTGCCAAAAATAAAAATTCTGTGAACTCGCCATGCCCCTCACGGAATACCTTGGGTGTCTTCTTTCCAAAATGGGGTCACATGTGGGGTATTTATACTGCCCTGGCATTTAGGGGCCCTAAAGCGTGAGAATCCAAATGCGTAAAATGCCCTGTGAAACTCTAAAGGTACTCATTGGTTTTAGGGCCCCTTGCACCTTGGCTGCAAAAAGTGCCACTCATGTGGTATCGCCGAACTCAGGAGAAGTAGGGCAATGTGTTTTGGGGTGTATTTTTACATATACCCATACTTTGTGTGAGAAATATCTCTGTAAATTGACAACTTTGAATAAAAAATGTAAAAAGTTGTCGTTTACAGTGATATTTCTCACACACAGTATGGGTATGTAAAATACACCCCAAACACATTGCCCTACTTTCCTGAGTACGGCGATACCACATGAGTGACACTTTTGCAGCCAAGATGCGCAAAGGGCCTAAAACCAATGAGTACCTTTAGGATTTCACAGGCCATTTTTACGCATTTGGATTCTCACACTTTAGGACCCCTAAAATGCCAGGGCAGTATAAATACCCCACAAGTGGCCCCATTGTGGAAAGAAGACACCCCAAGGTATTCCGTGAGGGGCATGGCGAGTTCACAGAAAAAAAATTTGGCACAAGTTAGCGGAAATTGATTATTTTTTTTTTTTACAGTCTCATATTTCACTAACTTGTGACAAAAAATAAAATTTTGCATGAACTCGCCATACCCCTCACGGAATACCTTGGGGTGTCTTCTTTCTAAAATGGGGTCACATGTGAGGTGTTTGTACTGCCCTGGCATTTGAGGGTCTCCGCAATCATTACACGTATGGCCAGCATTAGGAGTTTCTGCGATTCTCCTTATATTGAGCATACGAGTAATGAGATTTTTTCCCGTTCAGCCTCTGCGCTGAAAAGAAAAAAATGAACGGCACAGATTTTTCATTCGCATCAATCAATGTGGATGAAAAATCTCTGCCCAAAATGTGCAAAAAAAACCAAAGCGGCACAGATTTCCTCATTCGCATCGATCAATGTGGATGAATAAATCTCTGCCAAAAATGTGCAAAAAAAAGTAGTAAGGCCCCATTCACACGTCCGTAAGAATGTCCGCATCTATTCCGCAATTCTGCGGAATAGATGCTGACTCATTCAGTGTGAATGGGGCTGGCAGTGATGCGGAGAGCACACTATGCGCTCGCCGCATCAGCATTCTGCGAGCTGCGGCCGCAAAAATCCGGGTTTCGGCCCCAAGCATCCGGCCGCAGCTCCGCAAAGATAGAGCATGTCCTATTCTTGTCCGCAATTGCGGACAAGAAAAGGCATTTTCTATATAGTTCTGGCAATGTGCGGATCCGCAAAATGCGGAAAGCACATTGCTGGTGTCCGTGTTTTGCGGATCCGTGGATCCATGGATCCGCAAAACACATACGGACGTCTAAATGAGCCTTACAGTGGGGTAATTAGTGTCAGGGGGTGACATGGGGTGATCGGGGGTTAATCAGGGGTTAATCAGTGACGGGGTGGGGGTGGGGTGGATGGGTGGGGGTCTGTGTGGTGTTTGGTGCACTTATAAAGTTTCTTTGGTGGTCCCAAGCAAATGGGACCACCAAAGGAACGATCAGCAAGCATATCAGACGCTGTTAACAAAACAGCGTCTGATATGCCATTTTTTTTAACTTCTACAGCCTGCCAGCGCACGATCAGCGCTGGCAGGCTGTAGCTTACCTTGTCCCCGACGTGATCCTGTGAACGCGCGCGCGTTCACAGGAAATCTCGCCTCTCGCGAGATGACATGCGGGCGCGTCAAGGAGGAACAGACCGACCGCCCGCAGGACGCAATCCTGCGTGAGGCGGTCGGCAAGAGGTTAAATAGCTTCATGCATTCCCCATGTAATAACAATTCTGGAGCATCTATTCTTACGGCTCTATGTTGTTGCGCCATTGAAATAATATTTTAAAGCAGAAGTTATGAATGAATTGCTAGCAGTCTGCAGTAAGGGTACATAGGGTTGTTAACCAGTTGGGGGGTGTACCTGCGCAGAATCTATCCAGTCAGTGCTGCCATTATCAGACTGTGCAGTAACACACACCCAACTTGTCACCACCCCTCTGTACCCTTACAGCAGACTGCTAGAAATTCATTCACAACTTCTAGTAGAAATAATAAAGGAATGGCACAACATAGAGCCATAAGACTAGATTCCCCAGAATTATTATTACATGAAGCTATTAAAACAGGCATGTCAGGAGTGGAGAAAGGTCCTTTTTAAGTAATGTGTTGTGTTTAACTTCACTTTTCTTGAGTGAAAAAAAACAGAAGAAAGAGCTAAACTCAATAAATAATTCTCTTTTCACACTACATTTGGAGAATGTGCCACGTGTATATGTTTCCCAATGCACTGTTGGACTGGAATACTTTTTGCCCACTAGTAGGATTGATTTTGAAGGGCCACCTTCTATCTATAAAAGAAATATAAAAACAATAATACTGATATTACCTTGTACTGTACCCCAGTATAAGATTCTGTACATAGTAATAATGCCACCATTTACATACACATTACACACATGTACACATTCATATTAGAGATATGTACGTATATAGTACAAACACACACATATATATTATGTATACAGTACAAACACACACATATATATATATATATATATATATATATATATATATATACACACAGTATCTCACAAAAGTCAGTAAACCACTCACATTTTTGTAAACTTTCATACAATGTAAAGCAGTCAGTGTACAGCTTGTATAACAGTGTCATTTTGTTGTGCCCTCAAAATAACTCAATACACAGACATTAATGTATAAATCACTGGCAACAAAAGTGACTACACCCCTAAGCGAAAACGGCCAAATTGTGCCCAATGTTTCAGTATTTTGTATGGCCACCATTATATTCCAGCACTGCCTCAACTTTCTTGGGCATGGAGTTCACTAGAGCTTCACAGGTTGCCACTGGAATCCTCTTTAACTCCTCCATTACGACAACATGGAGCTGGTGGATTTTTAGAGATCTTGCGCTCCTCCACTTTCTGTTTGAGGATTTCCCACAGTTGCTCAATAGGTTTTAGGTCTGGAGACATGCTTGGCGAGTCCAGCACCTTTACCCTCAGTTTCTTTAGCAAGGCAGTGGTCATCTTGGAGGTGTGTTTGGGGTCGTTATCATGTTGGAATACTGCCCTGTGGCCTCGTGTCCGAAGGGAGGGGGATCCTGCTCTGCTTCAGTATGTCACAGTACATGTTGGCATTTATGTAGGCAAGGCACACTTGTCTTTGTACTCCTTCTGGTTGCCGCCACACACGCTTAATACCATCTGAACCAAATAAGTTTGATCTTGAGCTCATCAGACCACAAGACATGGTTCCAGTAATCCATGTCCATAATCTGCTTGTCTTCAGCAAACTCTTTGCGGGCTTTCTTGTGCTTCATATTTAGAAGAGGCTTCCTTCTGGGATGACAGCCATGCAGACCAATTTAATGCAGTGTGTGGCGTATGGTTTGAGCACTGACAGGCTGACCCCCCAACCCTTTAATCTCTACAGCAATGTTGGCAGCACTCATATGTCTATTTTGAAAAGACAACCTCTGGAAATGACGCTGAGCACGTGTACTCAACTTCTTTGGTCGACCATGGCAAAGCCTGTTCTGAGTGGAACCTGTCTTTTTAAACCACTGTATGGTCTTGGCCACCGTGCTGCAGCTCAGTTTCATGGTTTTGGCAATCTTCTTGCAATCCTAAGCCATCTTTATGTAAAGCAACAATTCTTTTTTTCGAGATCCGCAGAGAGTTCTTTGCCATGAGGAGCCATGTTGAACTTCCAGTGACCAGTGTGAGAGAGTGTAAAAGTGATAACACCAAATTTAATACACCTGCTCCCCAATCATACCTAAGACCTTGTAACACTAACGAGTCACATGAAACCCGGGAGGGAAGATGGTTAATTGGGCACAATTTGGCCATTTTCATTTGGGGTGTACTCACTTTTGTTGCCAGCGGTTTAGACATTAATGGCTGTGTGTTTGGCTGAGTTATTTTGAGGGCACACCAAATTTACACTGTTATACAAGCTGTACACTGACTACTTTACATTGTGTCAAAGTGTCAGATCTTCAGTGTTGTCCCATGAAAATATATCATAAAAATATTTCCAAAAATGTGAGGGGTGTACTCACTTTTGTGAGATACTGTAATGTATATATATATATATATATATATATATATATATATATATACACACATTTCACACAAACACATCAAACACATTACATGCATTTATATACAGTACATTGCATACATATTAGACATACATAGATAAACACACATTTGAACAGATCACACACATAAATACACATCACACACAATTTCATTCCTCATGTGGATATTCCTCAAGTAGACACAATGTACACAATGCCTAATCAGAATTGAGTGTATTAGGAGTGAGCCCAACAGAGAATACCTAGGTACCTTGGTGGGTTAGTATGACACTAGCCAAACATACAGCATATGCATCTGACGTGCAATTTTTTTGTGAAAAGTGCAGGCTTTTATTACACATGAAATGAATTTTTAATATGTGATATACAAACGTCAATTTAAAAAATTACATAAATGTTATCAACTGTTTTATCACATTTAGGTTATTTTTCATTGTTTTGAAGTAAAGTAAATAAAACATTTTCTTGTTGCTATAATATTCTCCATAAAAAGCAGTGTAGCTACAGTGACTCACTTTAACTATACCCAAAATTTGTTTGCGATAATTTGTTACTTTCCAATTCCCTGTCATTCAATATTGGAATATACTGTAGTGAAATGTAACAAAATACTAGGAAAATATTCAACTGCTCACCATTTCCATTTAATTGAATAATAACTTAACAGCCCATAAAATTTAAGTAAATGAAAAGGAATGTGACTATTTTTGCACCTGAGAGGTATCATATGCTTGTATAGAGAGGATATGAAGACCTTAGCTGGGGAGAAAATAATGATAAAAGCAACACCAGATAATAACATGTACATCTGAAAGAGGCAGACATGTTTGATCTTAAATTTGAAAGAAATGAGTGCTGTAATATTCCCTGTATATTTAGCAGTAGGAAATGAACTATCCCAGGTATATGTCCCCTGTAGCCCTTCAGTCCAAAACATTCAATACCAACAGATTATAGAATTACCATCCATAGGACCAATGCTGAAAGCTTAGCTTTTAACATTTGGAAATGTTAAAAAATTGTTAGATACAGCTATCATAACCAGAAGGGAATGTACGGTCAATCTGACAGTTGGAATAATTCATAAAAAAATTTATAAGATCAAAGAAAAATAATATTTGTATTGTCTACTTGGTCTCTGATAGTAAGTTGTTCGATTCTAAATTCTTCTAGATTTGGGTCGTTACAAAATTCAAAATGTTCAAAATTTGGTTGTCTTCTGAAATGGATAATTCCATCAAACTTTTTTTTAAATCGCATATTACCAACCTGTATTTGATTATTCTATGCAATCTTTTTTAAAATAAAAAATGTGGATGGTTGTCTGGATATCATTTTTTAAGTTTCTCTATGTATTCTCCTTCTTGTCCTATGTCTTTAAATGCCTCTTTGTTTGGACTTTTAGCATGGCAGACAGTCTCACTTAACTTACTCAGTCAGACCTTCATTCTGACCAGATACAGCCTCCTTATAGTGACTCAATCAGAATATTACACATTACCCTAATCAAAAATATGCCCTTCTATGGGCATCTTTATCTAGGACTATTAAGAGAACAATTTAAAGCTGTTGCCTTAAATGTTACCATGAACTGCATTGCAGATGCACATAATATACATTAATAATATGAGTCATTTGCAAAGATTTTTATGTAGCAACAAAATCTTCAGTATTGGCAGATACACTTTTTACACCCAATACATACCGCAACTTGTTTGATAGCTTTCTGTTTCCAAAAATCAAAATCACTGCATTTGCTGTTGGGAAACTAGAGGCTATAAAAGAGGAAACAATAAAGACTACACTCCCTATATCTTGGACTTCAGTAAATAAAACATTAAGAGTTCCATAAAATATTAGGTAAAGTATCAGAAGAGAAGTCACAGTTCTAGCAGCTGATATATGAGCTGATAACTGTCCACGTCTGACACCTTCATTATTTTTCTTGATTTGTGTCATGTGTTTGTGCAGAGTCTTGATAATGGCCCCAGCAGTAAAAAGAATGATGGTAAAAGGAATGCTAGATAATCCTACAAACACATTAAATATGCAGCCACATTTGCTCTCAAAATTCAAGTTATTTGATAAAGGTACCTCCGTAGCGTTACCAGTTTGTCTGTAAAAGTCCCAGTAGGCTGGCAGTCCAACAGTCCAAGACATGATGTTAGATAAAACTAGTAGCCAGGGTACAATTACTGGAAGCTTTGCTTTCAGCTTGTAGAATACTGTCCCATTTAGATTGATGATCTTCACATAATAGTAGAAGCATAGAGTAGTGGAGCACCAGAGACTGGAGAATGCCAGAGAAATCATAATAACAACCAGTGGGTTGACTACCCAAACCTGAACAAAAAAATCCAGAAACAGGAAGACACAAATCTCATTGAAGACAAAAGATCCTTGGAGGAATAAGTTTATAAGCTCAATAGTGACAATGATCAAGTCAACTGGGCCCAGTTTATGATTTTTTTGCCAGTCTAGAAACTGTACTGCTAAGATAAAAAGGCTTCCAGTCGAACCAGTAATAAGAAAAAAGACATGGAAAACTGGAAAAATTGCGTAAAAATTAAACATGTTGGACCTCAATAAAATAATGCACCTAAAAAAAGTCAATAAAATTATTTTGTTTCGCTGTTATTTTTTCAGAGTACAGACTTCTTCATATTTTACATAACGTTGGGTTTTTATCCTTCTATGACATAATATGAAAAAATATCAATAATTACCTATTGAACACTTCTGTGCTTTCATGCTTTCTCTTCGCTGGTTAGAAAGGTTGATTTCTGCTAGGGTCATTAAAATATATTATTTGAAAGTAAAATTTTGATAAAAAGAATGTATAATTTATATCACATGGTAAAGTTTCTGAAGATTAAATGTTGGTGCTAGAATCTCAACTGAAATCATTAAAATGAAGCCAATAGTATATCTGCCCTGCATTTTATAGAAGGACACAATGGTATGAAAATATTTGCAAATATGCACAATCAATTTGTTATTTATGCATTCTCCTAACATGACATAGAATAGACATTACATACACAAATCCTGAGGCTTTCATTCTGCTTTCCATATTGCATGACGCATAACAACAGATAAATAAGTTATCTCTGAATCAACCCCAGGCGGAAACTCATGAGCTCCAAATCAGTTTCAAAATGAGCTTCTAATCTGCCATTGGGACTAGTGTTGAGCGAGCATGCTTGGCCAAACACCAATTCGGCTCGAGCATCGCTATGCTCGGCACATGGGGGCATTTGGCCGAATACCGCATGTGCTCGAGCGCAATGCTCGAGTCTCTTTCCCGCACGTTTCTTGGCTACTACGCAGTCAATAAACATGCAGGTAAGTACTGCCCTCACTGTAATGTTCGGCTCAGTCTTAGTCAGGGAGAGCTGTGCATAGGAAGGGACAGTGTAGGGAGATATATTGGACTATTTTTATTACAAAAACTTTTCAGAGACCCAAAAGTCCTTTTAAGGACTATTGTGTGTGACAGCAGCAATATATATTTGTAGCACAACCTGCACTAAATTGCTAAAACTTTACAGACCTGAAAGTCCCTTTAGGACTATTGTGTGTGGCAGCAGCAATATATTTTTTTAGCGCATCCTGCTCTAAATAGCATCTAATAGGCTGCTGCGAACATTTAAATTATCTGCGTCACATCTCCTGTGTAAAGTGTGCGCATCCCAAAAAATATCTGTGACATCCAGTGTACTTTTTCCATAGACGGTGTCCACTGCGGACAGTTAAATTAGCTGTGCCATATCCCCTGTGTAAAGTGTGAGCATCCCAAAAATATCTGTGACATCCAGTGAACTTTTTTAGTAGACGGTATTCCGCTGCAGACAGTGACATTAGCTGCGCGATATCTGCAGTGTAATGTGTGCACTGAAAAAAATTATCAGTGACATACAGTTTACTTTTTCAATGACGGTGTCCGCTTCTGACAGTGACATTACCAGTGCCACCTCTCCTGTGTATCGTGTGCGCAATTTATTTTTATCTGTGACATCTATCTGTGACATACAGTGTACTTTTTCAATGACGGTGTCCGCTTATGACAGTGACATTACCAGTTCAACATCTAAAGTGTAATGTGTGCGTTTAAAATGTATCTGTGACATATAGTGTACTTTTTCAATAGACGGTGTTCGCTTCTGACAGTGACATTACCAGTGCCACCTCTCCAGTGTACCCTGTGCGCAGAAAAAATGTATCTGTAACATACAGTGCACTTATTCAATAGATGGTGTCCGCTTCTGACAGTGATATTACCAGTGCCACATCTAACGTGTAAGGTGTGCGTTTAAAAAATTTATCTGTAACATACAGTACAGTGTACTTTTTCAATAGACGGTGTCCACTTCTGACAGTGACATTACCATTGCCACATCTGCAGTGTAACGTGTGCGCATAAAATTTTTATCTCTGACATACAGTGTACTTTTTCCGTAGACGCTGCGGACAGTGACATTACTTGTGGTACCTCTCCTGTATAACGTTTCCTCATCCCAAATACCTATGATTTTCCCTGTAATATTTTATTAGTCGCTGGTGACATCATTGACATTATCAGCGGGATATCTCCTGTGTAACGTTTCCACATCCCAAATACCTTTTTAAATTGTTTGGCGCATACACTTCCAAATCCTACACTACTGTACGTGTGACATACTTTCAAGCATATATAACATTTAAAATGAAGAAGGTGATGCTGATGGTGCACGCACAGTCTGTGGCCCTGGGCATGTTGAAACTGTGCCTGCTGCCAGAGCACAAGAAAAACAATCATCCACGATACTTAGCTTAATGTCCCAGTTTGCAGGGCGGTGCAGGACACCACTCTTGAAGTCAGACCAGTGCGACCAGGTGGGCGGTTGGATTGCAGCAGATAATGCTTGCAGCCGAGTCCAGTCTCAGTAGCCAAGAGTCTGGTCAACACAATCCTGATTCTTCTTCTTCCCACCATGGAGAGTCTGGGCAAACAAGTGATCCCACACTCGGATATTCCGAGGACCTCTTTTCATCACCATTCCTTTATTTGTCTCTCTCGCCAAGCACGCTTGAAGAGGGACAGATCTTGTGTGGTTATTTAGTGCTGCTGGTGGCATTATAACAGATAAGTGTATCCGCCTGTCAACTGAAAATGCTTCTTATAAAAATGAACAAGGCCTGGATTGCCCCTGACTTTTCAACTCCACCAGAGGAAAGCTGATGAACATAAATGCACTTTAAATGTGTTATTTATAATGTACTGAATATCCTGTATTCCCATGCACCCCTTCCACCACAAAAAAGGGTACATGGTTGAATCTTCCTTTTCTCATCCTCCTCCTCCTCTTCCATCATATCAACATGCTTATTCATAGAATATAATGCCCTAGCATGTCATGTTTTACAGGGTCAGCTCACCTGCAGTCCCTCGCATATAATTTTTTTAGAGGGTCAGCTCACCTGCAGGCCCTCGCATATCATGTTTTACAGGGTCAGCTCACCTACAGGCCCTGGCATATAATGTTTTACAGGGTCAGTTCACCTGCAGGCCCTTGCATAAAATGTTTTACAGGGTCAACTCAACTGCAGGCCCTCACCTACAACCTTTCAGAGGGTCAGCCCACCAGCACACCCTCACCTACAATCTTTTACAGGGTCAGCTCACCTGCAGACCTTCACATATAATGTTTTACAGGGTCAGCTCACCTGCAGGCCCTCACCAACAACCTTTTAGAGGGTCAGTTCACCTGCAGGCCCTTGCATATAATGTTTTACAGGGTCAACTGACCTGCAGGCCCTCACCTACAACCTTTTAGAGCATCAGCTCACCAGCACACCCTCACCTACAATCTTTTACAGGGTCAGCACACCTGCAGGTCTTCGCATATAATGTTTTACAGGGTCAGCTCACCTGCAGGCCCTCACCTACAAGTTCAGTCTCACTATCCAAGAGTCTGTTCAACACAATTTTTTTTCAACCAAAATAATTCAAAAAAGATTTTACTGCATATAACTGCAGCGCTGAATGATGAATATCTTTTTCTTTTTCTACTGATATACGCCCCTAAAGGCTTTACCACATATAACTGGAACAGTGAACAGTATATTTTTCCACGTATATACGCCACTAAAGGCATTTCAACAGAAGGTTATAGGCTGTCAGTTAAAAAAAAAAAAACGGCGCCTGAGACGGAGTGATCTGAAGTGAACAGGACGTAGCGAAGCAAGTGGGTGCGCACTGGAAGAGCGAGGCGTGGTCCTCGTGCGGTTTCTGTGCTGAAGAAAAGTCCCTGTAGTGTCCAGTAAGCAGTACCACAGATAGATGAGGGCTAGTGTGAATTAGTTTGCATTTTTGTGCAGGGTTAGTGCATAGTGTATTTACCTGTATTGGTGCGCTGCTCTAATGGACGTTGTCATGTAAGCGCGCAGTGTGTGAAACGTAAATACAAAATTTCACCACAACATAATTCGGTCCATACCGCAAAAAGGACTTTCCCCACATATAACTTCAGCTGAAGCCTACATGCACACGGCAGTGGTTTTTTGCGGCGTCTGTTCTGTTTTTTTGCGGATCCGATGGTTTCCCATTCATTTCTATGGATCAGTTAAAAATGCTGATGCCTCTTCCGTTGCCTGTCCGCGTCCGCGTCCGCATTTCATGTCCGCAAAAAAAATATGGCATGTCCTATTCTTGTCCGCAAAAAACGGTTTGCGGACCCATAGAAGTCAATGGGTTTGCAAAAAATGCGGATGACAAACGGAAGCCATCCGTTTGTCATCCGCATCCGTTTTTTTTTGCGGATGGGTACTTGGAAACCAGCGCACTTGTACAGTTACTTTAAGAAACTGGTTCAAGCCTTCCGTTTTTTTGCAGATCCGCAAAAAAAAAACGGAAGCCACACGGTAACACAACCTACAAAATTTGTGGACACACGGAACGGATGTGGATGTGAAAAAAAAAGGAAGACGGATCCGCGATTTGCGGACAGCAAAAAACAACTGTCGTGTGCATGTAGCCGAAGGCTGAATATATTTTATTGTTCTGCTGATATAAGTCAATAAAGGTTTTTCAAGATATAAGTGCAGCAACGAATGGCGAATGTATATTTCTTTTTCTACTGATTTATGTCAATAAAGGTTTTTCGATATATAAGTGCACCAGTGAATGGCGAATGTATATTTCTTTTTCTACTGCAAAACGCCTGTAAAGGCTTTACCAGATATAACTGCATCAGTGAACTGAGAATATATTTTTCTTGTTGGACTGAAATACGCCCCTATACGCTTTCACCAGAAATAACTGCAATAGTGCAGTGCGTATATATACATTTTTTTCTTTTTTTACTGTGATACGCCCCTATACGCTTTCAACAGAAATAACTGCAACAGTGCAGTGCGTATATATTTTTCTTTTTTTATTGTAATACGCCCCTATACTCTTTCACCAGAAATAACTGCAGCAGTGCAGTGCATATATATTTTTCTTGCTGGACTGAAATGTGCCCCTATACGCTTTCACTAGAAATAACTAGTGTTGGGCGTGAATATTCGAATCGCGAATTTTGATCGTGAATATTGCAATTTCAAGAATTCGCAAATATTTACAATATAGTGATATATACTCCTCTTTTCGAATAGTCTACTTTTTTTTTATCAGTAACCTCCGATTTTGCTTGTGGGCCAATGAGAAGGCTGCAATGTCTTTGTCTGAGCTTAGCAACATTCCTAGCAACCAATAGGAAAGTTGCCTACCCCTTTAGAACCTCCTCACAACTATTTTCTACAGTTTATTACAGTTCTGAAAGAGACAGGGTGTTATTGCTGTGCTCTCTGCTTTCCTGTGTCACATTACATTAGATAGTTAGTTAGTTAGTTGGCTTATATATATATATATAATACAGATAGTTAGTGGGAGATAGTCAGTGTAGGTTAGATGATGACTAGTGATATAGTGTAGTGTAGATATAATGTGATATAGTTCTGCTGTCCATACATACATGCTACATACATAGTTCTGTATGTGTGTATGTATGTATTGTGGGGGGTTATCTCTTTTCCGGGGGTCATTCATACAAAGATTGTCGTCCACCGCAGGATTCGGGCCCAAACATTGCATTTATTTGGCAGCAGGCAACACAGAGTTATAATGCAGCTCAGCAAAATCAACATAAAACACAAAATAAACACCTACCCGGCTGGGCACTTACTAAACAGGCAATATCCCTACCTCACTGTAAGCCCTATTCACACCCGAGCAGTACATGCAGCTTTTACCTCTGTGCGTTTTCTCCAGCCCCAAGGCTGTGCAACCAATTCCCTTGGGGGAGCTGGGCTCTCTAGTCCACCTGACAAGGACTCTGCGACCCAGACCTAGGCATCGCTCTGTGCCCCCAAGTCCATACAGAAGGGGCCAGTCCCAGGCCTCTGTCTTGTAACCTTTCCAGGATCCAATTCCCAGGACCCCACTCTCCTCTCCTTGACAGTCTGGGCTGCACTTCTTTATCCCAGACTGATTGTACACCTGGTGGAATAGGGTGTGGGCAGCAGTATTTACCCCTTCCTTGCCAGTGATCAGTGTGAGAACAGTCACTTTCTCACAGTATGTATGTATGTATGCTACATATTGGAGCACTCTATATCCATATAAAGCTATTGTAATGTTCTGCCATGTCAACCATTTTCTCCAGTCTCAGTAAACTTCGAGCAGTTTGAAAAATGTAGCTATAGTGACCCACGCCTGTATTTCGCACACATTATGCGAACATTACATTGCCGATTTTCACAATGAAGAAAATAATAGCGAATTTGCGAATTCGCGAATATATGACGAATATTCTACTAAATATTCATTAAATATTGCGAATTCGAATACTGTCCCTGCCGCTCATCACTAGAAATAACTGCAACAGTGCAGTGCATATATATATATATATTTCTTTTTTTACTGTAATACGCCCCTATACACTTTCAACAGAAATAACTGCAACAGTGAAATGAGAATATATTTTTCTTATAGTATTGAAATACGCCCCTATACACTTTCACTAGAAATAACTGCAGAAATGACAAGAGAATATATTTTTTTTGTTGGACTGAAATACGCCCCTATACGCTTTCACCGGAAATAACTGCAACAGTGCAGTGTGTATATATTTTTCTTGTTGCACTGAAATACACCTCTATACTGTCACGGACGTTCCCGTGGCTGGTACCAGGAAATCAGTGAGACTGGCATCACGTGGGTTAAATTGACAAGTTCCTTGTGGATCTTTTTGTGTTTTGGTGAATACCACACCCCTTGCTTCAAGTGTTGCTTGTTGGTAATTTGCCTTCCCATGAAGTAGCCACTACTCTTGGAGGTGCGGTTTATAGATTTTCCCCCTGGACTTCTAGCTAGTTGGTTGTTGGAACTCTGCTGTGCTACTGGAGTCGCCGTTGTTCTACCTGAAGCTAAGTCTTGTCTTCTCTATTTGTGTTTTGTTTGTTCTATTCCCCGTTGTTCTTATCTTGGCCAGAGAGAGAGACTCCTATTCATCCATCTTGGGAGGAATAGGTCATCTCTGATCCTGACCCTATTTCTGGGCCCTATGGGTGAGCTAGGGCTCGAGGTTTCCAGCAAATGAACTTTCCTACCATCAAGGTCTGTTCATATTGATAGGTAGTCAGGTAGCTCGAATTAGGGTTGTGCTAGGGTCAGGGTGTGCCTGTTCTTTCCCTAGTTTCCTGGCCCAGTTACTTTTCCCTTTCCATCCTGTGTTCAGTGTGGTGTTTTCCTCCCACACTGACTCTGACTTTATAAACCACCGAATAACCGTCATTTTGTTGTCCGTATCAGTTCAGCCATGGATGTTATCGTGGCACTGACCGGACAGCTACAGTGTCTATCTCTAGACGTGGATGACCTCCGCAAGACCGTCTCACAGATGTAGAGACCACTGTTGGTTGGTCCTAGTAGTTGCTCTTACAGATAGATTCTTGGGGTGGAGTGATAATTTAATTCAGTTCAGGGAAGCATTCAAATTGTACTGTAAGCTGCGTGCACACTCATCTGGGAATGAGAGCCAGAGAGTGGGTGTGATAATTTCATTGCTTAAAGGGGACACCCAGTCTTGGGCTTTTTCTCTGCTCACCGAATCACAGTCTCTCCGATCAGTAGATGCATTTTTCGGAGCTTTAGGTCTCATCTATGACAACCCGGACCGAGCCTCCCTGGTCGAGACTAAATTACGTGGCCTGCATCAGGGAGAGCATATGGCAGAGATCTATTGTTCTGAATTTAGGAGGTGGGCTGATGGATACTGAGTGGAACGATCCAGCTCTCCGTAGCCAGTTTTGTCAGGGATTATCTGAGAGGCTGAAGGATGCTTTGGCCTTTCATGAGAATCCTGAGTCTTTGGAAGCCGCCATGTCTTTGGCTGTAAGTATTAACAGACGCCTGAGAGAGAGATCTAAGGGCCCGCTCTCTCGGGACGTTCTATTACATAACATACCGTATTCCCTTGACTCTTTGGGTGAACATACTCACCCAATTGGGGGGAGCGACTCCTGGATCTGCTTACAAAAGTAGAAGTCGCAAGCAGCGAGTATGTTTTTTCTGTGGTCAAAGGGGACATTTTTTCAATATATGTCCAAGCATTTAGCTGCAAAAAGAGAAACAAAAAGGGACGTTTAAATCCCATCTGACTATCGGAGGTGTGAGTGGGGAGTCAGAGAATGTGCTTTTGTCCTGCTGGTAGGACCCGATTTCTCCTGACTGCTAAGTTGGCGCAAGAGTAAAAAACGGTGGGAATTGAAGTATTTATCGACAGCAGGGTCGGGGTGAATCTGATTGAGGCTCAGTTTGTCCGCATGCACGGGTTATCACCAAGTACATTAAAAAAAGACATTCCTGTATTTGCTATTGATTCTGCCCCTCTTACTCAGAGGTGCTTGTTGCAAGTTTTGCATGATATCAGATTAAGAGTGGGTGACTTTCATCAAGAAGTTATCTTGTGTTTTGTCTTAGAACAGGCATGCTCAACCTGCGGCCCTCCAGCCAGTAAAACTACAACTCCCACGATACCCTTCTGTAGGGTGATAGCTTTAGGTTGTCAGGGAATGATGGGAGTTGTAGTTTTCCAACAGCTGGAGGGCCGCAGGTTGAGCATGCCTGTCTTGGAAGGTCTCCCTGCACCTATTCTTCTGGGTTTAGCGTGGCTTACCAAGCATAATCCAACTATCGATTGGCAAGCTAGGCAGATTTTGGATTGGGGGGACTATTGCATTGATAATTGTCTCAATATGTCCTTTTCTGTAGTTACTACTAAGGCTGTACCCTCTTTTATATCTGATTTTGCTGATGTGTTTTCTGAGAGTGGATGTCAGGATTTACCTCCCCATCGGGAATGATTATCCTGTAAATTTTATTCCTGGGGCTAAATTGCCTAAATCTAGGCTGTATAATCTTACTGAACCTGAAAGGCAAGCCATGAGAGAATATACAGTATTGCGGAGAGTTTGAAAAAAGAGCACATAAGACCTTCCAAGTCTCTAGTGGCGGCATTGTTCTTTTTTGTAAAAAAAAAAAAGATGGAGGTCTTTAGCCATGTCTGGATTTTCGTGAACTCAATCAGATTACTATCCGTGATCCTTACCCTCTTCCTTTGATTCCTGATTTGTTTAACCAGATTATTGGTGCCAAGGTGTTCTCCAAGTTAGACTTAAGGGGGGCATATAATCTGGTTAGGATCAAGAAAGGGGATGAATGGAAGATGGCTTTTAATACTCGTGAGGGGCACTTTGAGAGCCTGGTCATGCCCTTCGGGTTCTCTAATACCCTGGCGGTCTTCCAACATTTTGTGAATGACATAATTTATCACCTGGTGGGAAGGTTTGCAGTTGTGTATATAGATGACATTCTTATTTATTCTCCAGACATGGAAAAACATCAGAATCATGGGAGACAGGTGTTCCTAAGGGATAATAAATTGTTTGCAAAATTAGACAAGTGTGTTTTTGCGGTACACGAGGGGCAGTAGGTTACCTGTTGTCATCTTCGGGTTTTCTAATGGATCTTGAGAAAGTCCGTGCTGTATTGGACTGGGATCGGCCCGAAAATCTGAAGGCTCTTATGCGGTTTTTAGGGTTCACCAACTATTACCAAAAAATTATTTGACAATAGTAAAACACTTAACGGACAGGACTAAGAAAGGGACAGATGTCTCAGTATGGTCTGATTCAGCATTGCAAGCCTTTTCTGCGATTAAGGAATGCTTCTCTTCTGCTCTCATATTGGTGCAGCCAGAAGTGTCACAACCGTTTATTGTGGAAGTGGCGCATCCGAGGTGGGGGTAGGAGCAGTTTTTTCACAGGGCCCATCACCTAGTAAATGGTGACCATGTGCATTTTTTTCGAAAAAACTATCCCCTGCTGAGAAAAATTATGATGTGGGTAACAGAGAGTTGCTGGCCATTAAATTGGCTTTTGAGGAATAGCGTTATTGGTTGGAAGTGGCGATTCAGCCGATCATGGTATTCACTGATAACAAAAATCTGGCTTATATGAAGATGGGCCCTGTTTTTCACCAGATTCAATTTCACTGTCACCTATCGTGCTGGGATTAAGAACGTCAAGGCGGGCGCCTTGTCACCTAGTTTTCCTGGAGGTGGTGACTTTGAAAACCCGAGTCCCATACTGTCTAAAGGGGTGGTAATATCCACCCTCTACCCGGAGCTTGAGGTGAAGGTGTTAGAGGCTCAGGGAAATGCACCGGACTCATGTCCCTCTGGGAAACTGTTTGTACCACCGGAATTGCATCACAAGGTTTTGAAGGAATATCATTGTACAGTTCTTACAGGACATCCTGGGAGTAGGTCCATTGCCAACCTTATATCTCGTAGATTTTGGTGGCTGGGATAGCGTAAGTGTGTAAAGGACTATGTGTCAGCCTGTACTACCTGTGCAGGTGCCAAGGTGACACATACTCGACCTTCTGGGTCTTTACTTCCATTACCCATTCCGTCCAGACCATGGACGCATGTATCCATGGACTTTATCACTGATCTACCTAACTCTTCAGGAAAGACAGTTATTCTGGTGGTATTCGATCGCTTTAGTAAGATAATACATTTTATTGCACTACCAGGTCTACCTAATGCTAAAACCCTTGCACAGGTATTTGTTGACATTGTGAAACTCCATAGGATTCCCTTTGACGTGGTCTCGGAACGCAGCACTCAGTTTGTTTCTAGGTTATGGAAGGCGTTCTGTACTCGTCTGGGAAGTCAACTGTCCTTTTCTTCGGCTTTTAATCATCAGTCAATCGGAAAGATGGAGCACACTAATCAGAGTCTGGAGACTTACTTGAGAATTGAGATGTTTTGTATCTGAGAATCAGGAGGAGTGGTCTTCCTTTTTGTCTTTGGCACAGTTTGCCATGAAAAATGGTAGTTAGGAGTCCACTGGTGAGTCGCCGTTTTTTGGGGCCTATGGGTTTCATCTGCAGTTTGGCACATTTTCTGGTTCTAATACTTCTGGTATCCCTGGGGAAGAACGTTTTTCGTCATCATTGTCATCGATACGGAGGTCACCCGTAGAAGGGGAGGGTACTGTCATGGATGTTCCCGTGGCTGGTACCAGGAAATCAGTGAGACTGGCATCATATGGGTTAAATTGACAAGTTCCTTGTGGATCTTTTTGTGTCTGTGTTTTGGTGAATACTGCACCCCTTGCTTCAGGTGTTTCTTGTTGGTAATTTGCCTTCCCACGAAGTAGCCACCTCTCACTCTTGAAGGTGCGATTTATAGATTTTCCCCTTGGACTTCTAGCTAGTTGGTTGTTGGAACTCTGCTGTGCTACTGGAGCCGCCGTTGTTCTACCTGAAGCTATGTCTTGTCTTGTCTATTTGTATTTTGTTTGTTCTATTCCCCGTTGTTTGTATCTTGGCCAGAGAAAGACACTCCTATTCATCCATCTGGGGAGGAATAGGTCATCTCTGATCCTGACTCTATTTCAGGGCCCTATAGGGTGAGCTAGGGCTCAAGGTTTCCAGCATATGAACTTTCCTACCATCAAGGTCTGTTCATATTGATAGGTAGTCAGGGCTCGAATTAGGGTTGTGCTAGGGTGTGACCTGGTTTTCTGGCCTAGTTACTTTTCCCCTTCCCTCCTGTGTTCAGTGTGGTGTTTTCCTCCCACAGTGACGGTGAAATATACGCTTTCACCAGAAAAAACTGCAACAATGCAGTGCGTATATATTTTTCTTGTTGTACTGAAATACCCCCCTATATGCTTTCAACAGAAATAACTGCAGAAGGGAACTGAGGATATATTTTTCTTGTGGTGCTGAATAAGATACTAAGATATAAGCCACTAAAGGCTTTTCAAAATAACACTTGCAGCCCGATAACAAAAAGCTGGAATGATAGAGCTTTAGGTCTATGAAATAATCTTTCCCTGCACTTGTAAATCACTTTCCTATCAATGTCCCTAACGCCTTCTGACATCTCTCCCTGCATTAAGATGCTGTGAAATGATTCCTCCCTATCCTTTCCCTGCACTTATAAATAGTTTTTTCTGTCTTTTTTTTCCATAATCGTTTTTCCACTTGCTGTCCCTAGCACCTTCACACGTCTGTCCCTGCACTCTGAACACTGGAAAATGTCTGACTGTAAGATGGCCGCCGTATTTCTAGGGCTGTGACATCACAGGCCTGGCTGGCTGCTGATTGGCTGCATGCAGGCATGTCAATCTGGGTGATCCCACCTTCCCAGAGTTCCTTGCTACATGTCCTCACATGTGTAGCCGCTCGGGTTCGTTGGGTTCGTTGTTCGGCGATTTCTTCCCGCTTTCTGAAGGGCTGCACAGCAGCCAATCAGCTATTGTTTTACTTCTTGCCCTAAGAGCCCATCACAGCCATGCCTACTAATAGCATGGCTGTGATTGGTCAAGTGCGGCATGTGACCCAGCCTCTATTTAAGCTGGAGTCACGTAGCGCCGCACGTCACACTGCTTTATTAGTGTAGGGAGAGGACGCAGCTGCTGTGAGGGCGAGATTAGGCAGGGAAAAGTCTGCAAAAGCACCTAATGAAGTGATCGATCTACAGCTGTGAATGATTAAACTTCTGCTAGTTACTTTCTCACTGGTTTTTAGGCTGCACAGAGCGTTTTTCTGTCACTTATTTTCTGGGGTGATCGGCGGCCATTTTGTGACTTGTGGTCTACCAGAACAAGCTGCCACCAAGTCCATCAATCCATCAATACTAGTTATTTTTTGCTATATCCTACATCAGGGGCTTGGCTGTGCTAATTGTCACCCCTAGAAACTCAGGATAGCAATTTCTATATTTTATTAAGGGGTTAAATACAATTGCCAAAGTACCAATCCCCTAAATCTGGTGTTCCAGCTTTGGCTAGCCAAGTATAATACTGTCTGCTGTTTGGCAAAGGATAGATTATTTTCTGTGGTGAAATTCAATTGTCAAAATAGCAATCCCCTAAATCTGGTGTCCCAGCACTGGCTGGCAAACTATAATAGTGTCTGCCAAAACATATATTTTGTTCTGAGGTGAAATTCAATAGCAAAAATAGCAATACCATAAATCAGTGGTTTCAGCTGTGGCTGGCCAAGTTTCATAGTGTCCTGCAAAGGATATATTTTGTTCTGGGGTGAAATTTAATTGCCAAAATAGCAATACCATAAATCAGTGGTTTCAGCTCTGGCTGGCAAACTATAATAGTGTCCGCCAAAACATATATTTTGTTCTGGGGTGAAATTCAATTGCCAAAATAGCAATACCATAAATCAGTGGTTTCAGCTGTGGCTGGCCAAGTTTCATAGTGTCCTGCAAAGGATATATTTTGTTCTGGGGTGAAATTCAATTGCCAAAATAGCAATACCCTGAATCTGGTGTTCCAGCTGTTGCAGGCCTAGTTTAAATCTGTCCGTAACAGGGTATATTTTGTTCTGGGGTGAAATTCAATTGCCAAAATAGCAATACCATAAATCAGTGGTTTCAGCTGTGGCTGGCAAACTATAATAGTGTCAGCCAAAACATATATTTTGTTCTGGGGGGAAATTTAATTGCCAAAATAGCAATACCATAAATCAGTGGTTTTAGCTGTGGCTGGCCAAGTTTCATAGTGTCCTGCAAATTATATATTTTGTTCTGGGGCGAAATTCAATTGCCAAAATAGCAATACCCTGAATCTGCTGTTCCAGCTGTTGCAGGCCTAGTTTAAATCTGTCCATAAAAGGATACCTTTCATCTAGGGCCTAAATACTAGCCCTAAAAGAGATATTCCCCTAAATCAGTGGTTACTGCTGTGCCTGGATTAGTGTAATACGCTACATAAATAAATAGGCAGATAGTGTTAGGTGCCTGTAAAAAAAGGCCTGAATTTGAAATCAATACATTGGGCCAAATATTTTTTTCTTATTGTGGTGCTTGGTGAACGGTAACAATGAGGAAAACATCTAGTAAGGGACACGGACTCGGTCGTGGTGGTGTTAGTGTACCCTTTGGTGCTCGGAGAGGACGTGGCCATTCTGCCACAGCCACACGTCCTAGTGAACCAACTACCTCAGGTTCCAGTACCTGCCAGAATTTACAGCGATATTTGGTGGGGCCCAATGCCGTTCTAAGGGTGGTAAGGCCTGAGCAGGTACAGGCGCTAGTCAATTGGGTGGCCAAAAGTGGATCCAGCACGTTCACAACATTATCTCCCACCCAGTCTTCTGCAGAAAGTGCACAGGTGGCGCCTGAAAACTAAGTCCATCAGTCTGTCACATCACCCCCATGCATATCAGGGAAACTGTCTGAGCCTCAAGTTATGCAGCAGTCTCTTATGCTGTTTGAAGACTCTGCTGGCAGGGTTTCCCAAGGGAATCCACCTAACCCTTCCCCAGTGGTGGAAGACATAGAATGCACTGATGCACAACCACTGATGTTTCCTGATGATGAGGACATGGGAATACCATCTCATCGCAGTCCGCACGTCTCTGATGATGACGAAACACAAGTGCCAACTGCTGCGTCTTTCTGCAGTGTGCAGACCGAACAGGAGGTCAGGGAGGAAGACTGTGTGGAAGATGATGCAGGGGACGATGAGGTCCTAGACCCCACATGGAATGAAGGTCGTGCCACTGACTTTCATAGTTCAGAGAAAGAGGCAGTGGTGAGACCGAGCCAACAGCGTAGCAAAAGAGGGAGCATGGGGCAAAAGCAGAACAGCCGCTTCCAAGAGAGTTCGCCTACCAGCCGCTTCCAAGAGAGTTCGCCTACTACTGGCCACCGCCACCAGGGACCGAGCAACCCAAAGGCAGCTTCAAGGAGTTCCCTGGCATGGCACTTTTTTTAAACAATGTACTGACGACAAGACCCGAGTGGTTTGCACGCTGTGCCATTAGAGCCTGAAGCGAGGCATTAACGTTCTGAACCTTAGCACAACCTGCATGACCAGGCATCTACATGCAAAGCATTAACTGCAGTGGAGTAAACACCTTAAAAGCAAGGAACTCACTCTGGCTCCCCCTGCTCCCTCTTCTGCCGCCTCGGGAGGAATGTTGGCACCTGCCGCCCACCAAACAGAGGATGTGCCACCGACACCACCACCTGCGTCACCAAGCATCTCCACCATGTCACACGGCAAGCTCTCCATTTCACAAACCTTGGAGAGAAATCGTAAATTCCCACCTAGCCACCCTCGAGCCCTGGGCCTGAATGCCAGCATTTCTAAACTACTGGCCTTTCTGAAACTCATATGTTTGGGGGACAGGCCCCACACCACGCAGGAGTTGTGGCGGGGTATTGAACAACAGACCGACGAGTGGTTTCTGCCGGTGGGCCTCAAGCCCGGCCTGGTGGTGTGAAAATCTCGTCGCAGCTCTGGGACTAGCCGGTTCAACGCACATCCCTTGCCTGGTGCATGTGCTGAATTTAGTGGTGAAGAAGTTCATTCACAACTACCCTGACATGTTAGAGCTATTGCATAAAGTGCGGGCCGTCTGTGCGCGCTTCCGGCGTTCACATCCTGCAGCTGCTCGCCTGTCTGCGCTACAGATGAACTTCAGCCTTCCCGCTCACCGCCTTATATGCGACGTGCCCGCCAGGTGGAACTCCACCTTGCACATGCTGGAGAGACTGTGCGAGCAGCAGCAGGCCATAGTGGAGTTTCAGCTGCAGCACGCACGTGTCAGTCGCACTGCGGAACAGCACCACTTCACCACCAATGATTGGGCCTCCATGCGAGACCTGTGTGCCCTGTTGCGCTGTTTCGAGTACTCCACCAACATGGCCAGTGGCGATGACACAATTATCAGCGTTACAATACCACTTCTATGTCTCCTTGAGAAAACGCTTGGGGCGATGATGGAAGAGGAGGTGGCCCAGGAGCAGGAGGAGGAGTATGAGGGGTCATTTTTAGCACTTTCAGGCCAGTCTGTTAGAAGTGGCTCAGAGGGAGGTTTTTTGCAACAGCAGAGGCCAGGTACAAATGTGGCCAGCCAGGGCCCACTACTGGAGGACAAGGAGGATGAGGAGGAGGTGGAGGAGGATGAGGATGAAGCAGGTTCACAGCGGGGTGGCACCCGACACAGCTCAGGCCCTTCACTGGTGCATGGCTGGGGGGATACGGAGGACGATGACGATACGCCTCTACAGAGGACAGCTTGTCCTTACCTCTGGGGAGCCTGGCACACATGAGCGACTACATGCTGCAGTGCCTGCGCAACGACAGCAGAGTTGCCCACATTTTAACGTGTGCGGACTACTGGGTTGCCACCCTGCTGGATCCCCGGTACAAAGACAATGTGCCCACCTTACTTCCTGCACTGGAGCGTGATAGGAAGATGCGCGAGTACAAGTGCACGCTGGTAGACGCGCTCCTGAGAGCATTCCCAAATGTCACAGGGGAACAGGTGGAAGCCCAAGGCGAAGGCAGAGGAGGAGCAAGAGGTCGCCAACGCAGCAGTGTCACGGCCAGCTCCTCTGAGGGCAGGGTTAGCATGGCAGAAATGTGGAAAAGTTTTGTCTCCACGCCACAGCTAACTGCATCACCACCTGATACGGAACGTGTTAGCAGGAGGCAGCATTTCACTAACATGGTTGAACAGTACGTCTGCACACCCCTCCACGTACTGACTGATGGTTCAGCCCCATTCAACTTCTGGGTCTCCAAATTGTCCACGTGGCTAGAGTTAGTATTTTATGCCTTGGAGGTGCTGGCCTGCCCGGCGGCCAGCGTTTTGTCTGAACGTGTATTCAGCACCGCGGGGGCGTCATTACTGACAAGCGCAGCCGCCTGTCCACAGCCAACGTGGACAAGCTGACGTTCATAAAAATGAACCAGGCATGGATCCCACAGGACCTGTGCCTCCCCTGTGCAGAATAGACATTTATAACTGCCTCCCCCTCAACCATGTATTCTTGTACTCCGGGCCACTTCTTTATTGAATCCTCATTTTTTTAACTTTACCATGATCTTGCGGTGCAACCCAAAGTTGAATGAACCTCTCCTCTGTCTGGGTGCTGGGCCGAAATAACTGAAAGTGGCCTTCTCTAGTGGTGGGTGAAATGACGCATGATTCCTTGCTGTGGGACCTCTCTCCTCTGTCTGGGTGCTGGGGCCGAAATAACTAAAAGTGGCTTCTCCAGTGGTGGGTGATATGACGCCTTATTCCTTGCTGTGGGACCTCTCTCCTCTGTCTGGGTGCTGGGGCCTAAATAACTGAAAGTGGCCTTCTCTAGTGGTGGGTGAAATGATGCATGATTCCTTTCTGTGGGACCTCTCTCCTCTGTCTGGGTGCTGGGCCGAAATAACTGAAAGTGGCCTTCTCCGGTGGTGGGTGATATGATGCATGATTTCTTGCTGTGGGACCTGTATCCTCGGTCTGGGTGCTGGGGCCGAAATAACTGAAAGTGGCCTTCTCCAGTGGTGGGTGATATGACGCATGATTCCTTGCTGTGGGACCTCTCTCCTCTGTCTGGGTGCTGGGGCCGAATTAACTGAAAGTGGCCTTCTCCAGTGGTGGGTTATATGAAGCATGATTCTCTGCTATGGGACCTCTCTCCAATTGATATTGGTTAATTTTTATTTATTTTATTTTAATTCATTTCCCTATCCACATTTGTTTGCAGGGCATTTACCTACATTTTGCTGCCTTTTGCAGCCCTCTAGCCCTTTCCTGGACTATTTTACAGCCTTTTTAGTGCCCACAAGTTCGGGTCCCCATTGATTTCAATGGGGTTCGGCTTCGGGATTAAGTTCGGGTCGAGTTCGGATACCAAACCCGAACATTTTCAGGAAGTTCGGCCGAACTTCTCGAACCCGAACATCCAGGTGTTCACTAATTCCACTTTGTCAGCTTCAATTCACTCATCTTTACTGCCCATGTTAACATTTTATTATAAAGTACTGTATCTTGAAAAATGTTTAAGCCATTGTGAATGCTGCAAAGTAAGAATTAATTAACAAAATGCAAAGCGAATGACCAAAAGAGAAATCTAAATCAATATTTGGTGTTACCACCCTTCTCCCTCAAAACAGCATCAGTTCTTCTAGGGTAAACTTGCACACATTTTTTGAAGGAACTCAGCAGGGAGGTTGCTCCATACATCTTAGAGAATGAACCATAGATCTCCTGTGGAGGTTTGCTAATCTCTTTCTGTTTCTTCATGTAATCCCAGAAAGACTTGACATGTTGAGATCAGAGATTTATAGGGGCCATATAATCACTTGCAGGACTCTTTCTTCTTCTTTACCCTGAGGATAGTTGTTAATGACATTGGCTGTATGTTTGGGGTCATTGCCCTGCTGTAGAAAAAATGTTGAGAGTGCAGTTTCTTAAATGGACATTTCTATCAAAATTTTTAACACATATTATCACAAACTACAGTGGACATAAAAAGTCTACACACCCCTGTTAAAATGTCAGGTTTCTGCGCTGTAAAAAAAATGAGACAAAGATAAATCATTTCAGAAATTTTTCCACCTTTAATGTGACCTATAAACTGTACCACTCAATTAAAAAACAAACTGAAATATTTTAGGTGGAGTGAAGAAAACAAAAATAAAATAAAATAATGTGGTTGCATAAGTGTGCACAACTTCTTTTAACTGGGGATGTAGCTGTGTTCAGAATAAAGCAATCACATTCAAAATCATGTTACATAGGAGTCAGCATACACCTGCCATAATTTAAAGTGCCTCTGATTAACCCCAAATAAAGTTCAGCTGCTCTAGTTGGTCTTTCCTGAAATTTTCGTAGTCGCATCCCACAGCAAAAGCCATGGTCCACAGAGAACTTCCAAAGCATCAGAGGGATCTCATTGTTAAAAGGTATCAGTTAGGAGAAGGGTACAAAAGAATTTCCAAGGCATTAGATATACCATGGAACACAGTGAAGACAGTCATCATCAAGTGGAGAAAATATGGCACAACAGTGATATTACCAAGAACTGGATGTCCCTCCAAAATTGATGAAAAGACGAGAAGAAAACTGGTCTGGGAGGCTACCATGAGGCCTACAGCAACATTAAAGGAGCTGCAGGAATATCTGGCAAGTACTGGTTGTGTGGTACATGTGACAACAATCTCCAGTATTCTTCATATGTCTGGGCTATGGGGTAGAGTGGCCAGACAAAAGCCTTTTTTTACGAAGAAAAACATCCAAGCCAGGCTACATTTTGCAAAAACACATCTGAAGTCTCCCAAAAGCACGTGGGAAAAGGTGTTATGGTCTGATGAAACCAAGGTTGAACTTGTTGGCCATAATTCCAAAAGATATGTTTGACGCAAAAACAACACTGCACATCACCAAAAGAACAACATACCCACAGTGAAGCATGGTGGTCGCAGCATCATGCTTTGGGCCTGTTTTTCTTCAGCTGGAACTGGGGCCTTAGTTAAGATAGGGAACTATGAACAGTTCCAAATACCAGTCAATATTGGCACAAAACCTTCAGGCTTCTGCTAGAAAGCTGAACATGAAGAGGAACTTCATCTTTCAGCATGACAATGACCCAAAGCATACATTCAAATCAACAAAGAAATGGCTTCACCAGAAGAAGATTAAAGTTTTGGAATGGCCCAGCCAGAGCTCAGACCTGAATCTGATTGAAAATCTGTGGGGTGATCTGAAGAGGGCTGTGCACAGGAGGTGCCCTCACAATCTGACAGATTTGGAGTGTTTTTGCAAAGAAGAGTAGGCAAATCTTGCCAAGTCAAACTGTGCCATGCTGATAGACTCATACCCAAAAAGACTGAGTGCTGTAATAAAATCAAAATGTGCTTCAACAAAGTATTAGTTTAAGCGTGTGCACACATATGCGACCATATTATTTTATTTTTTCTTCCCTCTACCTAAAAGATTTCAGTTTCTTTTTAATTGAGTTAAACAGTTTATAGGTCACATTAAAGGTGGAAAAAGTTCTGAAATGATTTATCTTTGTCACATTTTTTACTGCACAGAAACCTGACTTTTTAACAGGGGTGTGTAAACCACTGTATCTGTGATTATGTTATATATTAAAAAATAAATAAAACACAGGTGGACTGGATATATTTTTTAGTCTCTCCATGTATTCTACATCTTCTTTTGGTTATTTAAATGACTCCTTGTATGGACCTTTAGCAGGCTATTATTGCAACCAGTGAGAGCCTCCAAACACATCGGGATGGAAGTCAATGGGAGAACCGGAGCATTAAACCAGGCACCCCTTGCTCTGAAGAGGGGAGGGTGCCTGGTTCATAGGAAAAGGTCAGAAATTGATGGAAAACCACTGAAATGGTTCAGGAACAGCATGGACAGGATGTCTGCATGCATCTTGGACTCCAAGGTCGCTGCTGGGAACGATGTTCTCCGAGTAGTACGTGACTTTTACAGACCTAAAATAATAAGCACAAAACCAAAGATAAAATCAATTTTAGAGGAAAAATTGTTAGGAAACATTCTTTCCTGTATATTTACTTGTATATGAAGTGCAAGTTTTGCCAAAAACATTTGAAGCAAGGGCCTGCTGATCTGACCAGCTAAAATATTAGGGACGAGGGCCTGCTGCTGAGCTGACCATCTAAATCATTATGGTTGAGGGCCTGCTGCTGAACTGACAAATTAAAAAAATTATGGAAGAGTGCCTGCTGCTTAGCTTACCATCGAAAAAATTATGGAAGAGTGCCTGCTGCTTAGCTTACCATCGAAAAAATTATGGTTGAAGGCCTGCAGGTGAGCTGACCCTGTAAAAGATTGTAAGTGAGGGCCTGCAGGTGAGCTGACCCTGTAAAACATGGTATGTGAGGACCTGCAGGTGAGCTGACCTTCCAAAACATTATATGCGAGGGCCTGCAGGTGAGCTGACCCTGTAAAAGATTAGTAGGTAAGGGCCTGCAGGTGAGCTGACCCTGTAAAACATTATATGCGAGGACCTACTGGTGAGCTGATCTTGTAAAAGATGGTAGGTGAGGGCCTGCAGGTGAGCTGACCTTCTAAACCATTATATGCGAGGGTCTGCAGGTGATCTGACCCTGTAAAAGATTGTAGGTGAGGGCCTGCAGGTGAGCCGACCTTCTAAAACATTATATGTGAGGGCCTGCAGGTGAGCTGACCCTGTAAAAGATTGTAGCTGAGGGCCTGCAGGTGAGCTGACCCTGTAAAACATAATATGTGAGGGCCTGCAGGTGAGCTGACCATGTAAATCATTATATGCGAGGACCTACTGATGAGCTGACCTTGTAAAAGATGGTAGGTGAGGGCCTGCCGGTGAGCTGACCCTGTAAAAGATTGTAGTTGAGGGCCTGCAGGTGAGCTGACCTTGTAAAAGATGGTAGGCGAGGGCCTGCAGGTGATCTGACCCTGTATAAGATTGTAGGTGAGGGCCTGCAGGTGAGCCGACCTTCTAAAACATTATATGCAAGGGCCTGCAGGTGAGATGACCCTGTAAAAGATTGTAGGTGAGTGCCTGCAGGTGAGCTGACCTTCTAAAACATTATATGCGAGGGCCTGCAGGTGAACTGACCCATTAAAAGATGGTAGGTGAGTGTCTGCAGGTGAGCCGACCTTCTAAAACATTATATGCAAGGGCCTGCAGGTGAGCTGACCCTGTAAAAGATTGTAGGTGACTGCCTGCCAGTGAGCTGACCTTCTAAAACATTAAATGCAAGAGCCTGCAGGTGAGCTGACCCTGTAAAAGATTGTGGTTAGGGCCTGCAGGTGAGCTGACCATCAAAAACATTATATGCGAGGGCCTGCAGGTGAGCTGACCCTGTAAAATATTGCAGGTGAGCTGACCTTCTAAAACATAATATGTGAGGGCCTGCAGGTGAGCTGACCCTGTAAATCATTATATGCGAGGACCTACTGGTGAGCTGACCTTGTAAAATATGGTAGGTGAGGGCCTGCCGGTGAGCTGACCCTGTAAAAGATTGTAGGTGAGGGCCTGCAGGTGAGCTGACCCTCTAAAACATTATATGCGAGGGCCTGCAGGTGAGCTGACCCTGTAAAAGATGGTAGGTGAGGGCCTGCCGGTGAGCTGACCCTGTAAAAGATTGTAGGTGAGGGCCTGCAGGTGAGCTGACCCTCTAAAACATTATATGCGAGAGCCTGCAGGTGAGCTGACCCTGTAAAAGATTGTGGTTAGGGCCTGCAGGTGAACTGACCATCTAAAACATTATATGCGAGGGCCTGCAGGTGAGCTGACCCTGTAAAAGATTTCAGGTGAGCTGACCTTCTAAAACATTATATGTAAGGGGCCTGCAGGTGAGCTGACCCTGTTAAAGATTGTAGGTGAGGGCCTTCAGGTGAGCTGACCTTCTAAAACATTAAATGCGAGGGCCTGCAGGTGAGCTGACCATGTAAAAGATTGTAGGTGAGGGCCTGCAGGTCAGCTGACCTTCTAAAACAATATATGCGAGGGCCTACAGGTGAGCTGACCCTGTTAAAGATTGTAGGTGAGGGCCTGCAGGTGAACTTACCCTGTAAAACATTATATGCAAGGGCCTGCAGGTGAGATTACCATTGAAAACATTATGTGTGAGGGCCTGCTGCCGCTTTGTTGACTCTAGATAACTTTTGGCTGATCGCACATCCCCGTGATGTTGACTATCGATTTGGATGTCTGCCCTATCAACTTTCAATGGTACTTTGTGCACCTACCATGGTAACCACAGGGAATCAGGGTTTCATTCGAGGGAGCACTGAGAAACGGCTACCACATCCAAAGAAGGCAGCAGGTGCGCCAATTACCTACTCCCGACTTGGGGAGGTAGTGACGATAAATAACAAGACAGGACTCTTAAGAGGCCCTGTTATTGGAATGAGTACCCTATTAAATCCTTTAACTGCGTTGGTCAGGGCTCATGTGATGTGACAGATGTTGGTGTAAGGCCGGTATGGCACACCATGAAAAATAGTGTCGGCAGGGGACTGCATAATGCGGGACAGCCGCCGACATCAGGCTGCAGAAGGCCTCAGTGTCCACAACCCTAAATGGCAACATTTCCAGGGCCAGTAATTTGGAAAGGTGCGCATTTAGTGCTATGGCCTGTGGGTGGGTGGCTGGGTATTTTCACTTGCGTTCAAATGCCTGGGGTAAGAACATTTGGATGCTGTTCTGGGACATGGAAGTGGATAGTCGCTGATAGTGCTTGCGATGGTCCAGGTGCAGGGACGGGAGGCATCCAGGCCTGAGCCTTCGACAGGGTATGGGCCAGCAGCACGTAACATATGGGAAGAAGAGGCAGTGGTGTGACCTGCAGACACATTGTGGACCCAGGCGTTCATCCCACTTATTAGGGTGCTTGGATGCCATATGGCGGAACATGCTGGTGGTGGTGAGGTTGCTAGTGTTCACGTCCCGGCTCATTTTGGTACGGCACAGGTTGCAAACTACTATTCTTTTGTCGTCCGCATTTTCCTCAAAAAAGCGCCATACTGCAGAACACCTACCGCTTGGCAAGGGAGATTTACGCAAGGGAGTGTTCCGTGAAACAGTTGCGGGCCTGTTTGGTATGGCCCGCCTTCTCCCTTTTGCCACCCCACTGCCCTGGTAATGTCACTCTTAGAAGCGGACACCATCTATTGAAAAAGTACACTGTATGTCACAGATAAAAATTTTAAACTCACACGTTACACTGGAGATATCCCGCAGATAATGTCAATGCTGTCACCAGCGGCTAATAAAAAATTACAGGGAATGTCACAGATATTTGGGATGAGGAAACGATATATTGGAGAGGTACCACAGGTAATGTCACTGTTCACAGCATCTACGGAAAAAGTACACTGTATGTCACGGATAACATTTTTAATTGCACACGTTACACTTTAGATGTGACCCTGGTAATGTCACTCTCAGAAGCGGACACCGTCTATTGAAAAGTACACTGTATGTCACAGTAAAGTGCGCACACTTTACACAGGAGATGTGGCGTGGTTAATTTAACTATCCGCAGCGGACACTGTCTACGGAAAAAGTACACTGGATGTCACTGATATTTTAGGGATGTGCATGCTTTACACAGGAGATGTGGCGTGGATAATTTAACTGTTCGCAGCGGACACCGTCTACGGAAAAAGTACACTGAATGTCACTGATATTTTAGGGATGCACACACTTTACACAGGAGATGTGGCTCGGATAATTTAACTGTCAGCAGAGGCCTATTATACGCTATTTAGCGCAGGATACGCTAAAAATATATATTGCTGCTGTCACACACAATAGTCCTTAAAAGGACTTTTGGGTCTCTGAAAAGTTTTTCTAATAAAAATCTTCCAATAACACTCCCTACACTGCCTGTCCCTTCCTATGCACAGCTCTTCCTAAGACTGAGCAATTTAGCGCAGGTTGCGCTACAAACATATTTTGCTGCTGTCACACACAATAGTCCTTAAAAGGACTTTTGGGTCTCTGAAAAGTTTTTGTAATAAAAATCTTACAATAACACTCTCTACACTGTCTATTCCTTCCTATGCTCAGCTCTCCCTGAATAATACTAAGCCGAACATGTGTCATCGCGTGCAATATAGCACCTGATGACACGTTCCAGCCAGCCAATCACTGTACTGCCAGTAGCCAACATGGCCAAGAAACGTGCGGACAGGAGACTCGAGCATTGTGCTAGAGCACATGTGGTACTCGGCTGAGTACCGCCATATGCAGAGCGTAGCGGCCATGCTCAATCAACACTAGTGACAATGCAATGCACTTCTATGGACCTCTTTATCTAGAATTATCGAGAGTGCAATAGAGCTCTTATATTGCTATCCCAATTCTACACTTACCATTATAATGTGAATTACCTTGCAGATAACATATTTCTCTCAGTGCAGTGCTCAGCTGATAATATATTACCTATCTTTTTAGGTGGTATCATTTATGTTGACTGCAACAGAGAAGAAAATATTTTTATTTAACTTAATGGCATGGTACTACCGAATTGAAAAAGCGAAAGAGCCAACATTTCTTTAGGAAATTGTTTTTATGAATATTGAGTTTAAAAAAATGCCTCTTCCTGATGGAAGTGTCCCTTTAATGTTCTACTATTATTCTTTAGTTCTTCATTTAAAATTCTACAGTGGTTGCCCTACTTATAGGTAAACTTGAACTACATGATAATTATTGCAGTTGGAAACATGTTTCCAATTTTCAATAGAGAGATAGATTTTTTTTTGATTCACTTTACCTCTTGCTTGCTTTAAACGGTAGGTTTAACGTTAACAAGGATGCTTAATCCATTTCATGTAACAGCCAGTGACATTCACCACAATATAGCGGCCACAAAATATTTGTATTTTATTTAAAAAAAAACTGTTGACTTGTTTTACATCTTCACATTATTAAATACAAATTATATGTTTTCATTTACAAGTGCCTGAAAAAAACAACAAATGGAATTGTAGATATTAGCATTTGTGCATAAACATTTCAGTGTGCAACACAACTAGAGGCTGATGTTAACACAACACAATGTAAGTGTGATATTTATTTGCCTTTAAGTAAGACAAATCTACGAAAACGTAAAATTACGCTCCAACCTGTTCAGTAAAATGCACTACATATACTCCAAGTCAAATCCTACTTCATTTTATATAATAAATAAAATATTGCACACCTTAATAGAACTTAATCATATGTACAGTTTGCAGATTTTATGTAGTTGCATAAATTTCAGAATTGCTAGATACATTTTTTACACCCAAGACATACCGCAACTTGTTTGATAGCTTTCTGTTTCCAAAAATCAAAATCAATGCATTTGCTGTTGGGAAACTAGAGGCTACAATACAGGAAACAATATAGATTACACTCCCTATATCTTGTGTTTCAGAAAATAAAATATTGAGAGTTCCATAAAAAATGAGGTAAAGTATCAGGAGAGAAGTCACAGTTCTAGCAGCTGAGATATGAGCTGATAACTGTCCATGTTTGATACCTTCATTATTTTTCTTGATTTGTGTCATGTGCTTGTAGAGAGATGTGATGATGCCCCCAGCAGTGAAGAGGATGATTCCAAAAGGAATGCAAGATAATCCTACAAATACATTAAACATACAGCTGCATTTGCTCTCAAAAGTCAAGTGATTTGATAGTGGCTCATCTGTAGCATTATCAGTATGTCTATAAATGTCCCAGTAGGCTGGCAGCCCAATAGCCCAAGATATGATATTAGAGAAGACTAGTACCCAGGGAATAATTACTGGAAGCTTTGCTTTCAGCTTGTAGAATACTGTTCCATTTAGATTGGTGATCTTCATGTAATAGTAGAAGCATAGAGTAGTGGAGCACCAGAGACTGGAGAATGCCAGTGAAGTCATAATAACAACCAATGGGTTGACTACCCAAACCTGAACTAAAAATTCTACAAACAGGAAGACACAAATCTCATTAAAGGCAAAAGATCCTTGAAGGAAGAAGTTAATAACCTTAATAGAGACAATGATCAAGTCAACTGGGCCCAGCTGATGATTTTTTTGCCAGTCTAGAAACTGTACTGCTAAGATAAATAGGCTTCCAGTCAAGCCAGTAATAAGAAAAAAGACATGGAAAACGATAATAATTGTGTTAAAATTAAGCATATTTGCTATAGATAAAATAATGCACTTAAAAAAGTCAGGCTATCTTCTTTAGCAGTTCTTTTTCCAGAGTATAGGCCTTTTCATATTTTACATCACTTTGAATAGTTCAATCCATTTTCATCCTTCCATGAAATAATCTGAAACAATATCAATAATTACCTATTAAATACTCCTGTGTTTTCACACCTTTTCTCTTTGCTGGTTGGAAATGTTGATTTTTGTATCATTTAAAAGTGAAGTAAAATTCTGATAAGAAGAGTTGATTGATTATATTGCATGGTACGGTTTCTCCAAGATTAAATACTGGTTCCAGGATCTCAAATGACAGAAATAAGTGAAGTCAATGGTATATCTGCTCATCATTTTATGGAGGGACACAGCGGTATGAAAATATTTGCAAATACATTCTATACAATCATGTTGTCAGTTATGCATCCTTTTTACATGACATGTACATGACATACACAAATCCTGAGGCTCTCATTTTCTTTCCCATAATACATGGTACACAATAACAAATACTTAAAGGTTGTGTACAGCTTTAGGGGCATTTTTTTAATGATTGTGTTGTACTCATTTTGATTAAAATTATTTTTAATCAGCCTTACAGTAAGTAAAAACATTGAGCCCTTTTCTTTGTGCAGCCTTGAGATTCTTTAGTAGCATGCTGTCTGTTTTCACTAACCTGAGCCAACAGCTCCTTATCTCCATATCTTTATCTCTGACCTCCTTAATGCTCATTATAACACAATTCCTATTTTACTGACAAGAATATGGCTGAAAGGAAAAATGTCATCAAATTTATGCTAACCTCACTGAGGGCAGCATAATGCAGTGACAGAAATGCTGATTTCAGCGGTGTGTCACTCATGAGCTAAAAGTAAGTGGTTGCTGAGAACCAGCATCATAATCATTGCAGCCCAGGCCCTGAAAAGAATCAAATCTACCTGAGAAGAGTCATGGTTATTCATAATCTCCTGCTCTCCCCGCCCATCTGCTGATGATTAGCAGTTCTCTCCTAGAGGGAAAGAGAGAAAACTAGGTAGAAGACTGTCAGTCATCAGCAGGTGGGCAGGGAGAGCAGGAAGTTATGAATAACCATGACTCTTTTCAGGTGTCTGTGACTCTTTTCCAGGCCTAGTCTGCAATGATTGTGATGTTCGTTCTTGGCAACCACTTACGTTTAAGTTTTAAATGACAGAATGCTGAAATCAACTCACCTGTCTCTACTTTATGCTGCCGTTAGTATGGGCAGCATAAAGTTGATGACAGGTTCCCTTTAAATAAGCATCTATGACCTTTTAGTACTTTATAGATAACGGTTATTAGATGACCAGCAGAAAGTGAAAGTAGAATTCACACAGCTAGACAGTTAACCTTTTGTGATAAGACGGCTAATATTTTAATAAAGACCAATTAAAAAATAAATTAACCTAAAATTAGTAAAATGTAATCATAAAAAATTTCACTTAAATCTTTTAACTAATCCCCAGTAGCAATCAATGGGCTTTAAATCAGTTTCAAAAGGGGCTGTGTTCTGCATGGCTATTGGGGCCCATTATTATGTAAGAGCCTGGGCAAACCAAAGGGCTTTTTGGTACAATTTGGCTAGTCTGACAGTGTTCACCTCACACAAGGACTTAAGTCACAGGAATTTTACTTTCCCATGGTGCTCCATAAAGGTAAAAAAATATACAGAAACGATTTTAGGAATATTTGCTACTGATAGAGAGGACTGAATTGGTAAAACATTGCTTCCTTGGTGCTTCACCAGTATGTAACAGATGTGCCTTCCATAACACAATGGACGAGGAAATGTTGGACTGCAGATTTATATTTCAAACTTCAATGATCCTCTTAATAAATTGTCTGCATCTTTCTCTGCAGCCTTTTACAATAACAGGTTTGTGAAATGCCAGTTTTTATTAAATAACCTACCATGGCTTCTGACTGATGGTATATAAAAGCTAATAAAAATGTTTTAAATATGACATCTCCACAAACTCCCTTGTATTTGCCAAAAGCATAGCATTATTATTTGCCTTACAAAATTTACATATTTCATCATTGCAAACATATTTCAGTGCATAAGATTATACAAAAATAGAAAATAAAAAATAGCACTGCACCCCAAAAGTAAAGGTAACAATGCATGACTTCTGCTAATTCCAATTATGTATAAGGCACACTCAATATGTCTTCTACAGTACCTCGAAAACGGGAATTGTTACAACTTCTCTTCCAGCTCTTCAGCTGTTGCAGAACTACCGCTTAGAACATGCGCTATGTGTCTCGAAAAAGTATTATATGATGCATTTACATGGGGTAATGTTCAGCTGAAAAATCAGCCTTAAAAATATCAATTCACAATCATAACTGAAGCACCCACAATGACTTATATATGTTGATGTGCCTTGAGTTGACCAGAGCTTTTCGGATGGGTTCTCAGCTTGTTTTCAGGAGTTTAAAAGTCAACGAAATTAAGGGCTTTGCTCAATGATCTTGAACATGTGGCTCACCACCAGCCCTTGCTATACTACAGGTTTAGTTTTATAATGTCTAGTCAAACCTGTAAAAGCTAATAATAGTTCTAGACAAATTGTCACAATATGCACAAATTTTCACAGGGCATACATTTCCTCTCTCTGAATGAATCTTCTTATAAAGTCCCCTTTAAGAGTACACTAGTAATAAAATTTGGTCCATCCAATGACCAATTGAATCAATCAAGTAAATTACAACTCAATGGAAAAACAGAAACATTTATATTTTACAGAAATAACAAGACAATGCAAATAATAGTTATGGTTCTGTAATGACAAACTTGAGACAATCAGTGTGTAGGTTAATCAGGATATAGAGAAGTACAATTTCTTAGTAGTAGAGGGTCAACATAGTTAAAACCTTTTAGTAGGTAGCTACATTAACATCAGTATTAGCATCAGTTTGTCTCATACCTAAGAGTTTCTTCATGCTGTTTGACAACTTCTGGTTCCCTATTATCAAAATGATCGAATTAAATGTTGGGAAACTGGAAATTACAATAAACGAAAGGACATATATTAAACTGTTGCCATCAGTCTTCACTGCACTAAATAGTGAACTCAGAAACCCATAGAATATCAAATACAATAGAAGAAGAGAAGTCACTGTTTTAGATGCTGATAAAAGAGAATGAATTCTTGAATTTCCAGAACTTTCATTGTTTTTCTTCATCCGTATCATATGCTTACACAAAGAGGCGATGATGGATCCAGCAGTGATAAATATTACAACAAAAGCAAGCGCAGGAAACAACATGTAAATCTCATACAGGCATATGCATCTGCTTTGAAGAGTAGCTGAAAATAGTAAAGTTGCATTGTGAGCTGTAAAAGCAGTCATATTCTTCATATCTATGTATAGATCCCAGTAGGCTGGTACTCCAACTGACCAAGATGCAACAACAGAAATAATGAGTAACCATGGTACAAGTGCAGGAATCTTTGCCTTGAGTTTGTAAAAGAAAGAACCACTGAAATTGACAATCTTAATGCAATAATAGAAGCACAGGCAGGTGGAACACCAAAGGCTTGAGAATGCGATGGAAGATAAAATGACTAGCATTGTCTTCACCACCCAGTCTTGTAAGTAGAACTCCACAAACATGAAGGAAGTGACCTCATTAAATGTAATTGCGCCTTGAAAGAAGAGATTGATGAGGGCAATGCTGTTGATTATAAGTATTGCTGAGTTGGTAACATGGGTTTTCAACCTATCATAGAAATTAACTATTAGGATGAATAGATTTGCTAATATGCCAGTCACCAGAAATGAGGAGTGGATACCAACTATCAAAAAAGAATCGTTAAAATACATGCTGATTCAAAGCTGGCTTGTGAAAGATAAGGATTCCTTCCTTGTAGAAGTATGTTATCTAATGACCTGTGCCATAAGTATTCCTTTTTCAATTATGCATATGCATTTCGTATGGTCAGTTTGTCATACTTCCTTCATCTTGGTGGTAGGAAAATGCAGACAAATTGTAGATAATTGTGTATATATGAAAAGTTCCTTTGCCTTTTTTTTTTTTTTTAAAGTGGCCAAACAAAACAAGGCAAATATAATTGACAGATTCATTGGGCATTTTGTTCTTGTCTATAGCATATTGTATGTGTTGTTGCTAGCACAAGGCAATTATTTTAACCACTACCTGTTTTGGATCCAGCATTGCAAATACTGTGGATATTACCATACAAAGATGCACATAACAACACAACACATGGAAATGTTTGCAAATTAATCATAATTCCCATTGTGACATACCATATGCAGAGAATGTGGATTTCTAGCAACTTTAAGCACACAAAGCATGATTTATCCCAATTTCAATTTTTTTCACAGTTAAGCTCACATACAGTGAGGAAAGAAGTATTTGAACACCCTGTGATTTAGCAAGTTCTCCCACTTAGAAATCATGGAGGGGTCTGAAATTCACATTGTAGGTGCATTCCCACTCTGAGAGACAGAATAAAAAAAAAAAAATTCAGGAAATCACATTGTATGATTTTTAAATGTATTTGTCTTGCACTGCTGCACAAAAGTATTTGAACACCTGAGAAAATCAGTGTAAATATTTGGTACAGAAGCCTTTGTTTGCAATTACAGAGGTCAAACGTTTCCTGTAGTTCTTGACCAGGTTTGCACACACTGCAAGAGGGATTTTCGCCCACTCCTCCACACAGATCTCCTCTAGATCTGTCAGGTTTCGGGGCTTTAGCTGAGCAACATGGAGTTTCAGCTCCCTCCAAAGATCTTCTATTGGATTTAGGTCTGGAGACTGGCTAGGCCACTGCAGAACCTTGATATGCTTCTTAAGGAGCCACTCCTTGGTTAACACTCCTGTGTGCTTCAGGTCGTTGTCATGTTGGAAGACACAGCCACGACCCATCTTCAATGCTCTGACTGAGGGAAGGAGGTTGTTGCTCAAAATCTCACAATAAATGGCCCCATTCATCCTCTCCTTAATACAGTGCAGTCGTCCTGTCCCCGCAGAAAAGCACCCACAAAGAATGATGTTGCCACCCCTATACTTCACATTAGGGATGGTGTTCTTGGGATGCAAATCATCCTTCTTTTTCCTCCAAACACGACGAGTAAAGTTTAGACCAAAAAGTTCTACTTTGGTCTCATCTGACCACATGACTTTCTCCCATGCCTCCTCTGGATCATCCAGATAGTCATTGGCAAACTTCCGACGGCCTGGACATGTGATGACTTGAGCAGGGGAACCTTCCGAGCAATGCATGATTTGAAACCATGACGGCGTAGTGTTCTACCGACAGTGACCTTTGAAACTGTGGTCCTAGCTCTCTTCATGTCATTGACCAGCTCCTCCCTTGTAGTTCTGGTCTGATTCCTCAACTTTTTTATCATCAGTGATACCCCACGAGGTGAGATCTTGCATGGAGCCCCAGTCCGAGGGAGACTGACAGTCGTCTTTAGCCTCATCCATTTTCTAACAATTGCTCCAGCAGTTGATCTATTTTCACCAAGCTGCTTGGCAATTGCCCCATAGCCCTTTTCAGCCTTGTGGAGGTCCACAATTTTGTCTCTGGTGTCTTTTGACAGCTCTTTGGTCTTGCCCATGGTAGTAGTTGGCATCTGAATTAATGTGGGGTGGACAGGTGTCTTTAAAGAGCTGAAACAGGTGCTACTATTTAGATTAATGAGTAGAGTAGAGGTGGACTTTTTAAAGGCACAGTAACAGTAGTCTTTGTGGTTGTTTTTATGTCATTTTTAAGTCTGTCTTTGTTTTGTGTGTCTGAACCAAATTTATAAAATAGCACACTTAATATATTTGCAGTGTTTGTGATTTGGTTTACATTTATATGTGTAAAAGTAGACATTTGAAATTGCAAATAATGAATATAGTCTACAACAGGTAGAAACACATTCACTTGTCATAAACATGGAACACTGTGAAAAGTGGCACCAAGAGGCAAATATTACAAAATTTACTGCAAAAAATGTTTTGTGACATTTCATACAACAAATATATAACAAAAAAGAGCAATAAACTAAGGTTTGAAGGTAAAGGGATAAAGACGCTGATTTTGCCAGATAAAGTTGTCGTCGGCAGAAGTTCAGATGAATAACCCTTTATGTAACACATACATATCATGGCATGATGCTTTTGCTATCACACTGCTTATTAGCGTCTTCTCTCTGACTCATAGAGGGAGATTCTCATAATAGATCATATGGACAGGGATTATTCTGATTTTCTGATGGGACAATAGGATAGTAAAGCTAACATCAAAAGGAAATGTTATATCCTCTACTCTCATCCATTGTTTAGATAGATAGATAATAGATAGATTACTTTTCCATAGCATTCTATACTAATAAAATCCCTGTGTCCCTGACGTCCGTGCGTGTGTGTCGAATTCTAAAGTGCACAGCGCACAGAGGATTCGCCACACACTGCACGGACTCTACAGGGCACAGGAGGCATATGGGACGCGGCCGCAGGACAGAGACGTCCAGGAGGTAAGCGGACACGTCCATAGTGAGCTGACGCGGCCGCCTAAGCTAGAGGAGCATGGAGCCTCCACCGACTGCACAGGGCACAGGAGGCATATGGGACGTGGCCGCAGCACAGTGAGGTGCAGGAGGCAAGCGGCCGCGTCCACAGTAAGGTGAAAGAGCCGCCAGATGGAGGAGCATGAAACCGCCATGGGAGAAGCAGCTAGCTTATTTGCATATCCTCAGCTCTGTGTCTCCCGCGACGGTAATGAAGAAAGAGCGGCCGTCCAATGTGTATGTCACTAAGTGACGCCCCTGCCCCGCCCACTTCATGAATGAAGCAGGCGACGCAGGCGCATGTCGTAGTGACTTGCGCTACCAGTGCCTGGCCGCCAGCTCGCCTGCCTCACCATGTAGAAGATCATTATTACTTATATGGGGGGATCTGTGGATGACACATAGCATAAGATGCTATGTGTCATCCACAGATACCCCCATAACAGTGTCAGCCACAGACTTCCCCCCATAACAGTGTCAGCCACAGACCACCCCCATAACAGTGTAAGCCACAGACCCCCCCCCATAACAGTGTCAGCCACAGACCCCCCCATAACAGTGTCAGGCACAGCGCCCCCGTAACAGTGTCAGCCACAGCGCCCCCATAACAGTGTCAGCCACAGCGCCCCCGTAACAGTGTCAGCCACAGCGCCCCCTAACAGTGTCAGCCACAGCGCCCCGACACAGTGTCAGCCACAACTCCCTCCCATAACAGTGTCAGCCACAGACCACCCCCATAACAGTGTCAGCCTCAGACCCCCCCATAACAGTGCCATTTACAGATCCCCCAAAACAGTGTGCCATCCACAGATTCCCCCATAACACACAGATCCCCTATAACAGTGACAGCCACAGAACCCCCCCATAAAATTGCCATTCACAGTTCCCCCCATAACAATGTCATCCACAGATCCCCCCCCCCCATAACAGTGCTATTCACAGATCCCCAATAACAGTGTGCCATCCACAGATCCCCCATAACAGTGCCAGCCACAGATCCCTTATAACAGTGTCATCCACAGAACCCCCATAACAGTGCCATCCACAGATCCCCCATAACAGTGTCAGCCACAGACCCACATAAGTGTCAACCACAGAGCCCCATAGCAGTGTCAGCCACAGACCACCCCCGTAACAGTGTCAACCACAGACCACCCCCATAACAGTGTCAGCCACAGACCACTCCATAACACTGTCAGCCACAGACCACCCCCATAACAGTGTCATCCACAGATCCCCCGTAACACTGTCAGCCACAGACCCCCATAACAGTGTCAGCCACAGACCACCACCATAACAGTGTTAGCCACAGCCACCTCCATAACAGTGTCATCAACAGATTCCCTATAACAGTGCCATCCACAGATCCCCCATAACATTGTCAGCCACAGACCCCCATAAGTGTCAGCCACAGACCCCATAACAGTGTCAGCCATAGATCCCCCATAACACTGTCAGCCACATATCCCCCATAACAGTGTCATCCACAGATCCCCCATAACAGTGCCAGCCACAGATTCCCTATAACAGTGTCATTCACAGATCCCCATAACAGTGCCTTCCACAGATCCCCTATAACAGTGCCATCCCCATAACAGTGCGTCTGCCACAGATCCCCCATAACAGTGCGTCGACCACAGATCCCCCCCATAACAGTGCATCGGCCACAGATCCCCCCATAAGAGTGTGTCGGCCACAGACCCCCATAACAGTGCGTCGGCCACAGAGCCCTCTCATAACAGTGTGTCGGCCACAGATCCCCCATACTAGTGCCTCGGCCACAGACACCCCTCCCCATAACAGTGCGTCGGCCACAGACCTCCCCCCCATAACAGTGCATCGGCCACACACCGCCTCCCCCATAACAGTGCATCGGCCACAGATCCCCGCCATAAGAGTGTTTTGGCCACAGACCCCCCGCCATAACAGTGCGTCGGCCACAGACCCCCATAACAGTGTGTCGGCCACAGATCCCCCATAACAGTGCGTCGGCCACAGACCCCCTCCCCCATAACAGTGCATTGGCCACAGACTCCCCCCATAACAGTACATCGGCCACACCCCCTCCCTATAACAGTGCATCGGCCACAGATCCCCCCATAAGAGTGTGTCGGTCACAGACCCCCCCCCATAACAGTGCGTCGGCCACAGACCCCCCCATAACAGTGCGTTGGCCACAGACCCCCCTCCCCCATAACAGTGCATTGGCCACAGACCCCCCCCCCATAACAGTGCCAGCACTAATGTTCCAGCGACCGTTATTGTAACGGGTCTAATGTCTAGTATCCAATAAATGACACCATGAACTTACACAACCCTACCAGAATAGACCCTTAACATCAAATTATTAACTTTATTCTACAACTTTTATTTATGACAAGTTGACATATAAAAACCTTCACTATTATCAAACTGATACCTACTTTGAGAAGTATTAACTATTTTTCTGTCTTCAATCTACCTCCTCATTCTTCTCCATTGCTGAAAACAGACTCAGCTCAAGGCTGTAAGACTGGGTAGCAATGGCACTTACCTGGCACCAAATTTACATCTCAAACTTATTCAGCTTCCAAACTTATACTAAAAATGATCTGGTGCCGTACAAGTACCGTATTTTTCGCCCTATAAGACGCACTCCCCCCCCCCCCCAAAGGTGGGGGAAAAATAGCATTGCGTCTTATGGGGCAAAAGTTGCATTTTTGCTGTAGTTATAATGATACACCCGCCACGATGCCACGCGGCGGGTGTATCAGCTAAGAGGGAGGAGGGGCTGTGGTGTGCCGGCATGACAGCGGGGCCCGTGCAGTGACTGTATCCTACTACACAGGCCCCGCTCACTGTATAAGCTTTCAATATTTGAAGACATTGTTATTATAAAGTAAAAAGCCTTAGTAAATCTTAGTTGTATTATTCTACCTACAATAAGTAGCAGAGAGGAGGGAGGAGGCAGGCCAGGGAGGACGGATGCAGGCAGCGTGAGTCACTACGTCACACGCCTGCACCGCCCAGTTTATGAATGAAGAAGGCAGCGCAGGCACGTGACGTAGTGACTCACGCTGCCTGCGCCCGCCCTCCCGGCCTGCCTCCTCCCTCCTCTCTGCCACCGATTGTAGGTAGAATAATATAACTAAGGATTACTAAGGCTTTTTACTTATAATAACAATGTCTTCAATTATGGCAAGCTTATATACAGTGAGTGGGACCTGTGTATGCTGGGCCCACACTCCCTGGATTTTATGTGGCTGTCATGGCCCATAACAGGTAAGATTCAGCGTTAGGAGGATTTTATGTGGCTGTCCTGGCCCATAACAGGTCAGATTTAGCGTTAGGACCACTCACGGGACAGCCTTGGCGTGGCGAGTGGCTTATTACCTTTTGATCAAAACGTACACTAATGTCCTCTTATAGCTTCTATCTTGGGCAGAGTTCTGGTTGCAGAGTGCTGTTGCATTTTTTTGTTTGAATGATAGGCAACACTAGCAGATGCCCTCATTTGGTCCAACTTCTGGGACTACGAGAGTAAAACAACAGCATCACTGCTCATAGTATGTGACTGTAATTATAATCTAGACCAGATCCTAAGGTGCAGGTAGCTTTTCTTTCAGGATTACCTACAGAAACTGGTGAATAAAAGTCCAGCCCTGGATCAATGTTACCGACTTGGTTTTGAAAAGAATGGATTTTTGAAGATTATGTAACCTTAAATGGTTTTGTAAGCCTTGTATCCCACACAGCATCTAAGCTTTGTAGTTGCATTGCATAACAAAGCTGTTCTGTGGTCTACGTAAATATATTCTGATCCCCTTAAACTTGTGGTCTTGTGGGAATAAAACAGAAGAAATAAATGAGCTCAACTGATAGGGAAGGGATCCTTTCACTTAGCATTTGGGGCATTCAGTATGTGTGAATGGACATTACAACCTTTTGTCAAATTCAGTGTTTGATTTTCGTACCTGGGCCCACCAGTGGCATTGAGTTTGAAGGCCCACTTTCCATCTATCACACAAACTTAATAGTATTAATATTATACATATAAATAATAATACCTTATACTATACTGCAATGCTATATACTATACATATAAATAAGTAGCAGAAGGACCCGGCTAAGGGCTCTTTCACACTTGCGTTTTTGCTTTCCGTCCTAGAGTTCCGTCCTCGGGGCTCTAGGACGGAAAGAAACTGATCAGGATAATCCTAATGCATTCTGAATGGAGAGAAATCCATTCAGGATGCATCAGGATGTCTTCCGTTCAGTATGTGAACATTTTTTGGACGTTGACAAAACCGAAGCATGCTACGGAATTGTCTCTGTCCAAAAATCCAGAAGACATGCCGTAACGTCGGATCCAGAATGAATGCCCATTGAAGTGCATTAATCCGGATCCGGCCTTAAGCTAAACGTCGTTTCGGCACATCGTCGCATCCGACGTTTAGCTCTGCGCATGTGCAGCAGCAGTTCCGATCCAGTGTAAGCTGGGGCTCCGATCGGTTACCATGGCAGCCAGGACACTACTGAAGTCCTGGCTGCCATGGTAAGTACTCCGCAGTAGTGTACTTACCTGCGCTGCGGCCTCCGGGCGCTCCTTCATGACGTCACAGGTCCGGGTGGCGCATTGATCTATGCGCCGCGGGGACCTGTGACGTCATGAAAGGCGGCCGCAGCGCAAGTAAGTACACTGCTGCGGAGTACTTAGCATGGCAGCCAGGACTTCAGTAGCGTCCTGGCTGCCATGGTAACCTGAAAGCATTTCGAAGACTGATCAGGATCCTGATCAGTCTTCAAATGCTTTCAGGCGAATTGCATTCTGACGGATCTGGCGGGACAGAAGTGTGTCCTAAAAAGATATCAACAGTAACAGTAACAGCAACATAACAGTGACCTCTACAGTTTCCGCCCCTTTAACATTGACCCCCACAGTGTCCACCCCTTTAACAGTGACCTCCACAGTTGCCTCCACTTTAACATTAACTTCCACAGTGCCCGCCCCTTTAACAGTGACCTCCATAGTGCCCGCCCCTTTAACAGTGACCACATCTTTAACAGTGACCTCCACAGTGCCCACCCCTTTAACAGTGACCTCCACAGTGGCTTCCACTTTAACATTGACTTCCACAGTGCCCGCCCCTTTAACAGTGACCACATCTTTAACAGTGACCTTTACAGTGCCCGCCCCTTTAACAGTGACCTCCACAGTGGCCTACACTTTAACATTAACCTCCACAGTGACCGCCACCTTTTACATTGATCTCCACAGTGCCCACCCTTTTAACAGTGACCTCCACAGTGCCCGCCCCTTTAACAGTGACCACCACAGTGACTGCTCCTTTAACAGTGACCTCCACAGTGGCCGCCCCTTTAACATTGACCTCCACAGTTGCCGCCCCTTTACCATTGACCTCCACAGTGCCTGTCCCTTAACATTAACCACCCCTTTAACAATAACCTTCAAAGTGGCCGCATCTATAACAGTGACCTCCACAGTGACCGCCCCTTTAACAGTTACTTCCACAGTGGCTGCCTCTTTAACATTGACCTCCACAGTGGCCGCCCCTTTACCATTGACCTTCACAGTGCCTGCCCCTTTAACAGTGACCTCCACAGTGCCTGCCCCTTTAACATTAACCACCCCTTTAACAATGACCTCCACAGTGCCCACCCCTTTAACAGTAACTACTCCGTTAAGAGTGTCCCCCCAAAAAACAGCCCCTTTAACAGTGACCTCCACAGTGATCACCCCTTTAACATTGACCTCCACAGTGCCTGCCCCTTTAACAGTGACCTCCACAGTGACTGCCCCTTTAACAGTTACCTCCACAGTGGCTGACCCTTTAACATTGACCTCCACAGTGCCTGCCCCTTTAACATTAACCACTCCTTTAACAGTGACCTCCACATTGACCACCCCTTTAACAGTAACTACCCCTTTAACAGTGTCCCCCACAGAGACAGCCCCTTTAACAGTGACCTCCACAGTGGCTGACCCTTTAACAGTGACCGCCACAGTGCCTGCCCCTTTAACATTAACCACTCCTTTAACAGTGACCTCCACATTGACCACCCCTTTAACAGTAACTACCCCTTTAACAGTGTCCCCCACAGAGACAGCCCCTTTAACAGTGACCTCCACAGTAATCACCCCTTTAACAGTGGCCTCCACAGTGGCGCCCCTTTAACCACCTGCCGACCGCCTAAGGCAGGGATGCGTCCAGGCGGCGGCAGGTCTGTTCCTCCTTGACGCAGTGGCGCGTCATCTCGCGAGAGGCGAGATTTGCTGTGAACGCGCGCACAGCAACTTAAAGTTCAGGCTGTAGATGCGAAATAAAATTTGTTAACAGCGTCTGATATACCTGCTACCTGGTCCTCTGGTGGTCCCATTTGCTGGAATCGACCACCAGAGGACCAGGTAGCTATGTAGAGTAGCACCAAGCACCACACTACCCCCCCCCCTCTCCCCCTGTTACTTATTAACCCCTTGTTAACCCCTGATCACCCCATATAGACTCCCTGATCACCCCCCTGTCACTGATCATCCCCCTGTAAGGCTCCATTCACATGTCTATATGTGTTTTGCGGATCCGCGGATCCGTAAAACACGGACACCGGCTATGTGCTTTCCGCATTTTGCAGATCCGCACATTGCCAGAACTATATAGAAAATGCCTTTTCTTGTCCGCAATTGCGGACAAGAATAGGTCATGTTCTATATTTTTGCGGAAAGGAAGTGCAGACACGGAAGTGCGGATCCGCAATTCCGGATCCAAGCGAAATGAATGGGTCCGCAATTCCGTTCCGCAAACAGAATTGCGGACGTGTGAATGGGGCATAAGGGTCCCTTATCACTGCCAGTTAGTTAGCTACTTGTTAGGTAGTTAGCGCCCAGCCCACCGCACCGCAGTCACTGATTTTCGCAGAGATTTTTTCATCCACATTGATCGATGCGAATGAAAAAATCTGTGCCGTTCATATTTATTATTTTTTTTCAGCCCAGAAGCTGAACGAAAAAAAAAAATATCTCATTACCCGTATGCTCAATATAAGGAGAATAGCAGAAACTCCTAATGCTGGCCATACGTGTAATAATTGCAGAGACCCTCAAATGCCAGGGCAGTACAAACACCTCACATGTGACCCCATTTTAGAAAGAAGACACCCCAAGGTATTCCGTGAGGGGTATGGTGAGTTCATGTAAAATTTTACTTTTTGTCACAAGTTAGTGGAAAATGAGACTTTGTGAAAAACAAAAATAAAAAAATTATCAATTTCCGCTAACTTGTGCCAAAAAAATAAAATTTCTGTGAACTCGACATGCCCCTCACGGAATACCTTGGGGTGTCTTCTTTCCAAAATGGAGTCACTTGTGGGGTATTTATACTGTCCTAGCCTTTTAGGGGCCCCTAAAGCGTGAGAAGAAGTCTGGAATCTAATTGCATAAAAATTAGACTTTGTAAAAAAAATATATATATATATCAATTTCCGCTAACTTGTGCCAAAAATTTTTTTTTTCTGTGAACTCGCCATGCCCCTCACGATATACCTTGGGGTGTCTTCTTTCCAAAATGGGGTCACATGTGGGGTATTTATACTGCCCTGGCATTTTAGGGGTCCTAAAGCATGAGAATCCAAATGTGTAAAAATGCCCTGTCAAATCCTAAAGGTACTCATTAGAATTTGGGCCCCTTTGCGCATCTTGGCTGCAAAAAAGTGTCACACATGTGGTATGGCCGTACTCAGGAGAAGTAGGGCAATGAGTTTTGGGGTGTATTTTTATATATACCCATACTTTGTGTGAGAAATATCTCTGTAAATGCCAACTTTTTAAATTTTGGGTGCGCAAAGGGGCCCAAATTCCAACGAGTACCTTTAGATTTTACAGGGATGCTCACAATTTAGCCCCGCCCAAAATGCCAGGGCAGTACAAACACCCCACAAATGACCCCATTTTGGAAAGAAGACACCCCAAGGTATTCGCTGAGGGGCATATGAGTCCGTGGGAGATTTTTCTTTTTTTGCCAGAAGTTAGCAGAAATGGAAACTTTATAATTTTTTTTTTTCCTCAGAAAGTGTCATTTTCCGCTAACTTGTGAAAAAAAATTAAATGATACATGAACTCACCATGCCCCTCCGTGAATACTTTGGGGTGTCTTCATACTAAAATGGTGTCATTTGGGGGGTATTTATACTATCCTGGCATTCTAGCACCTGAAGAAACATGACAGGTGCTCAGAAAGTCAGAGCTGCTTCAAAACGCGGAAATTCACTTTTTTGCACCATGGTTTGTAAATGCTATAACTTTTACCCAAACCAATAAATATACACTTATTGGATTTTTTTTAACAAAGACATGTAGAACAATAAATTTAGAGAAAAATTCATATAGAAATGTAGTTTTAAAAAAAAAAATTACAACAGAAAGTGAAAATGTTTATTTTTTTGAAAAAATGTCGTTAAATTTTTATTAATAGCATAAAAAGTAAAAATGTCAGCAACAATGAAATACCACCAAATGAAAGCTCTATTAGTGAGAAGAAAAGGAGGTAAAATTCATTTGGGTGGTAAGTTGTATGACGGAGCAATAAACGGTGAAAGTAGTGTAGTGCAGAATTGTAAAAAGTGGCCTGGTCATTAAGGGTGTTTAAGCTAGGGGGGCTGAAGTGGTTAAAATTGACCTCCACAGTTGTCGCCCCTTTACCATTGACCTCCACAGTGCTTGTCCCTTTAACATTAACCACCCCTTTAACAATAACCTTTAAAGTGGCCGCACCTTTAACAGTAACCTCCACAGTGACCGACCCTTTAACAGTTACCGCCACAGTGGCTGCCCCTTTATTATTGACCTCCACAGTGGCCGCCCCTTTACTATTGACCTCCACAGTGCCTGCCCCTTTAACAGTGACCTCCACAGTGCACGCCCCTTTAACAGTGACCTCCACAGTGATTGTCCTTTTAAAAGTGACCTCCACAGTGCCCGCCCCTTTAACAGTGACCTTCACAGTGCCTGTCCCTTTAACTGTCACTTCCACAGTGCCGGCCCCTTTAACAGTGACCTCCACAGTGCCCGCCTCTTTAGCAGTGACCTCCACAGTGCCGGCCCCTTTAACAGTGACCTCCACAATGCCCGCCCCTTTAAGAGTAAACTCTACAGTGCCCGCCCCTTTAATAACAGTGACCTCCACAGTGCCAGCCCCATTAATAACAGTGAATTCCACATTGCCCGCCCCTTTAATAGTGGCCCCTGCCCCCCATGCATGTAGCAGTGTAGTTGTGCCGTCATACGTCATATGACTGAATATTTAAGGACCTGCGAACTATTAAAACCTGTGACCAGTTGTTATGGCAACCTGGAGTAGGACCTGCGAGCATGATAAGGGACATGTGACCATGTGGATGGCAGTTTGGATATGAATAGAAAGCCTTGTAGGCTTGTATTGGCTAATGCAGGTCATTTTTGGGAATATATCAGGAACGGTACATCCTAGAGAGCTCAGACCCGGTCTAAAACCTTCCCGGACACCTGGTGGTGAAGATAAGTGATGAGCGAGCATGCTCGGCCAAATACCACGTATGCTCGAGCGAAAATGCTCGAGTCTCCTCCCCGCACATTTGGCGCCTCCTAAGCAGCCAATTACCGTGCAGGTAAGTAATGCCTTACAGTGTGTGTGTGTTTGAGAGCAGTAATATATTTTTAGTACCTGCGCTTAATTGATCAGTCTCAGGGACAACTGTGCTGAGGCAGAGACACAGTGCAGGTAGAAAAATCACTGTTTTAACAACTACCTAAAGCTTTTCATGCTACCAATAATCCTTTTAAGGGCTAGTGTGTGAGTTTGACAGCAGAAATATATTTTTCTTTAATACCTATTAATGACATATACTGTACATCATCTGTAGACTGTGTATTTTTCCATAAATTCAACTAATCAGCGCCACATTTATTGTCAATAGTGTGTGCATGTACATGTACGCCCTGTCTTTATACTGCTACTGCACACGATGTGGGCGCAGTAGCAACATGGTTCCTGCTGATGTAGATCAGCAGGAACCATGTTCTAATGCCGAGGGGGGTCATGTGACCCCCCCGTATCGGCGATCGCTGCAAACCGCAGGTCAATTCAGACCTGCGGTTTGCAGCGGTTTCAGCGATCTCTGATCCTAGCGGTCTGTGACCGCGGGGATCAGAGAGTTAATTGCCCCAAAGGTAATTATTTTAACCCCCCCTGCAGCCCCCAATCTTGTTATGGCGGCGGGGGTGCAGGGGGGGTGGTTGTGGAGGCGGGAGGCGGTGCGGGAGGCGGGGCGGTGCGGCAGGCGGGATCGCGATAGCGATCCCCGCCCGCCTCCCTTGTAATAATTCCCTGGTGTCTAGTGGTTCTATCAGAGTGCCAGCACATTGCTGGCACTCTGATAGAAAACGGCTGGCATCTGTGCTGCCGATGCCAGCCGTTTAACCTCTTCTTACCGCGGTCCGGACGGACCGCGGTATGGAAGGTGTTAACAGGGAGGGAGCTCCTCCCTCTCCCATCGGGGGCTGCTGTGCCTATGCAGCCCCCCAGGATGGGATCGCAGAGGAGGGAGCTCCTCCTCCCTATCCATCACCCACTGCTCTCTAATGGCAGTGGGTGATGGACATCATGGCAGCAGGACGCTTTCAGAAGCGTCCTGCTTGCCATGGTAGTAGCTCTGGTCAGACTTCTGCTAAAGGCAGAAGTCTGACCAGACTGTAAAGTAAAATACAGTGCAGTACACTATATAGTGTACTGTACTGTATTATATAGACACCAGATCCAAAAACACAAATCACTGAATAAAAAGTAAAAAAAATAAAATACACTACACATATTAGGTATCGCCGCGTCCGTAAAAAACAGCTCTATAAAAATATCACATGACTGAACCCCTCACGTGAACGCCATAAAAAAAAAACCCCAAAATTGTGTAAATAAGCCATTTTTTGGCACCTTACATCACTAAATGTGTAATACAAAGCGATCAAAAAGGCGTATGCCTCCCAAAATAGTACCAATCTAACCGCCATCTCATCCCACAAAAAATGAGCCCCTTCATAAAACAAATGCCCAAAAAATAAAAAAACTATGCCTCTCAGACTAAAACATGATTTTTTTGTTTCAAAAATGCTTTTCAGTGTTAAATGTAAAAAATTAAAAAAGTAGACATATTGGGTATCTCCACGTCCGTAAGAATCTGCTCTATAAAAATATCACATGACCTAACCCCTCAAGTAAACACTGTAAAAAAAATAAAATAAAAACTTTGTCAAAAAGCAATTTTTTTGTCACCTTACATCACAAAAAGTGTAATAGCAAGCGATCAAAACGTCATATGACCCCCCAAATAGTGCCAATCTAACCGACACCTCATCCCGCAAAAATTATACCCAACCTGAGACAATCGCCTAAAAACTGAAAAAAATATGGCTCTCAGACTATGGAGACACTAAAACATATTTTTTTTTGTTTCAAAAAGGATAGACCAGCAAAATCCGCCTTCCAAAAACCATATGGCGTTCCCTTCCTTCTGTGCCCTGCCGTTTGGCCATACAGCAGTTTACGCCCAAATATGGGGTGTTTCTGAAAACTACAGAATCGGGGCAATAAATATTGAGTTTTGTTTGGCTGTTAACCCTTGGCTGTTAACCCAAAAAATCGAAATTCTGAAATTTTATCTCCATTTGCCATTAACTCTTGTGGAAAACCTAAAGGGTTAATGACGTTTGTAAAATCAGTTTTGAATACCTTAAGGGGTGTAGTTTCTAGAATGGGGTCATTTTTGGATGGTTTCTATTATGTAAGCCTCACAAAGTGATTTCAGACCTGAACTGGTCCCTAAAAAGTGGGTTTTTGAAAATTTCTGAAAAATTTCAAGATTTGCTTCTAAACTTCTAAGCCTTGTAACGTCCCCAAAAAATAAAATGGCATTCCCAAAATGATCGATACATGAAGTAGACATATGGGGAATGTAAATCAATAACTTTTTTGGGCGGTATTACTATGTATTATAGAAGTAGAGAAATTGAAACTTGGAAAATTGCTAATTTTTCAAAATTTTTGGTAAATTTGATATTTTTTTATAAATAAAAATGAAATTTTTCGACTTAATTTTACCAGTGTCATGAAGTACAATATGTGATGAAAAAATAATCTCAGAATGGCCTGGATAAGAAAAAGCGTTTTAAAGTTATCACCACATAAAGTGACACTGGTCAGATTTGCAAAAAATGGCCTGGTCCTAAGGTGAAAATGAGCCCGGTCCTTAAGGGGTTAATCCACATCCGTGACATATACTGTACTCCGTCTGCAAACTCTGGTTTTTGGGTAAATTTAAATATTTTGTGCCACATCTTTGTGTTCGTTGAATCCACATCCGTGGCATATACTGTACTCCATCCACAAACTATGGTTTTTGGGGAAATTTAACTAATTTGTGCCACATCTGTGTGTGCGTTTAATCCACATCTGTGACATATACTGTACTCCATCCACAAACTTTGTTTTTGGGGAAAATTTAACTAATTTGTGCCACATCTGTGTGTGCGTTTAATCCACATCCGTGACATATACTGTACTCCATCCGCAAACTGTGTTTTTTGGAGAAATTGAAATAATTTGTGCCACATCTTTGTGTGCGTCTAATCCACTTCCGTGACATATACTGTACTCCATCCGCAAACTATGTTTTTTGGGGAAATTTTACTAATTTGTGCCACATCTGTGTGTGCGTTTAATTCATATCCATGACATATACTGTACTCCATCTGCAAACTTTGTTTTGGGGGGAAATTTAACTAATTTGTGCCACATCTGTGTTTGTGTTTAATACACATCCGTGACATATACTGTACTCCGTCCACAAACTCTGGTTTTTGGGGAAATTTAAATAATTTATGCCACATCTGTGTGTGCGTTTAATCCATATTCATGGTAAAAATTGAGAGACTGGCACACCACTTATTAAACGGTGCTCTGTGTCTGGGACAAGCCCAAAAATACCAATAAGCAAAAAACACGGCACACGTATAGTAGAAGTATGCTGAAAAATCACATTTATTAAATAGCCACCATCATGAATATTTCATACAAAAGGGCCAACGTTTCGGTCCCAAAGGACCTTCATCAGGGCCTAAAATGACATATACGAAAAACATATATTAATACATATAAACACATACGTGGGACTATAATCTAATATACATAAAACAGCAAACAAAAAACCTACAAAAATCAGCTTCAGGCACTGGGAAAATCTATAGCACATCCACATAACATATGGTGATCAACACACATTCCAATTGAACCAGAGTTATATGTAAATCACATTAGTGTGATATCCAGGGACACCTCAAATAGTCTCTGCTTTTACAATGCCAAAGAAGATCCAATTGAGCAAAATGCAACATACAAAATATAACATACAAGATATAGCAGGATGCAACATACAAGATATAGCCAGCACAAGAAATTTATAGAAGTAGATGTACCTGTTCAGAACGAGTAGTGCCAACTTGCTCCGGCGCTTTAAATAGGACGCCACAAGGAGACTTCCGGTCCGCGGTCTCAGCCGGAAGTGCGTCACCGAGACATGCGCACTCTGTCAGCTGAGGCCGGGAACGATGCTGGCAATATAGCGATATTGCCCAAATGTCAGTGACCATGCAAAGCACCCAAATCAGAGAACAATAGCACGAAATATATATAGAGTAGTCACAAACTTATTAATAGATGTTATCAACTGGAGACAAGGATAACAGTAATATTAGAGTATTAGTAACAGATTAGTACACTCATGATCACATGACACGTAAAGGCGTTCTCTCCTACCTGTGATATCAATAACGTTATCTGGTCTGAAAGATCAAAAAATAACATCAAGAACAAAATAAATATACACCATAGAATCCATATTCATGACATATACTGTATTCCATCAGCAAACTTTGTTTTTGGGGTAATTTAACTCATTTGTGCCACATCTGTGTGTGCGTTTAATCCACATCCGTGACATATACTGTACTCCATCCGGAATCCTCGGTTTTTGGGGAAATTTAAATAATTTGTGCCACATCTGTGTGTGCGTTTAATCCACATCCATGACATATACTGTACTCCATCCGCAAACTATGTTTTTGGGGGAAATTTAACTAATTTGTGCCACATCTGTGTCCATTTAATCCACATCCGTGACATATACTGTACTCCAAAACTATGTTTTTGGGGGAAATTTAACTAATTTGTTCCACATCTAGTCTCCATAGTGTGGCTTTCTGTGCCAAATACTGTACCACACCTGAAAACAGTGTCTAATACGCAAATATAAATAATCTGGACCTAATCTAGTGTCCATAGCATGTGGCTCTCTGTGTCAAATACTGTACCACATCTGAAAACAGTATATTTTGGTGAAATGTCAATTATTTGTGCAACAACTAGTGTCCATAGCGTGTGGCTCTCTGTTTCAAATACTGTACCACAGTTGAAAACTGTATTTATGTGAAATGTAAATTATTTGTGCAACATCTAGTGTCCATAGCGTGTGGCTCTCTGTGTAAAATACTATACCACATGTGAAAACAGTGTATTTTGGGGAAATGTAAATTATTTGTGCAACAACTAGTGTCCATAGCATGTGGCTCTCTGTTTCAAATACTGTACCACATGTGAAAACAGTGTATTTTGGGTAAATGTAAATTATTTGTGCAACATCTACTGTGTGTGCATTTCATACATGTCACTGACATATACTGTACTTTATCCGCAGACGGATAAAGACGGTGTATGCTAGTCTGTGATATTATCAGGGCTACATCTCCTGTGTAAAGTGTGTGCATCCCAAATACCTGTTTTAATTTATTGGCGCATAAATCCTACAAATCCTTACAAATCCTACGCTACTGTACTTGTGACATACTTTTCAGCATATATAACATTTAATATTAAGAAGGTAGCCAGTAAGGGACGTGCAAGTGGCCGTAATGCTGATGGTGCATGCAGAGGCCGTGGCCCTGGGCACAATTAAACTGAGTAAAAGAATGAGGCTGAGGGCCTCCAGGCACATGTTCCTTATCATTTAGCTATAGCTGTAGAGTGCCAGTTCGTGCCACATGTCCAGCTTGGACACCCAGTAGTTGTAAGGCACAGAGGGATTACTGAGGATGCTGACATGGTCGGCTATGTACTCCTTCACCATCTTCCACATTTTTTCCATCCTTGTGACACTAGGCCGTGTATCAAGGTGAGGGTGCTGGCGAGGTGTCATGAAACTGCCCCAGGAGATTCTTGTCCTGCCTCTGTTGGAACTGCTGTGTGTTCCCCTCATCTCCCCTCTTGGGTTGCCCAAGAAACTAAGTACTCTGCCGCCAGCGTTGTCAGATGGAAATTTATGGAGCAATTTTTCAAGATGGACCTTCTGGTATTGCACCATTTTGCTCATCCTCTCCAGCACAGAAATGAGAGATGAGAAGTTCTCTTTGTAGCGGGAGTCGAAAAGGTTGAACTAAACAACCAGTAATCGCTGTTGTGCAAAATGCGTAGAATGCGAGGGTCACAGGAAAGGCAGCATAACATAAAGTCAGCCATGTGTGTCCCAACAGACAAGACTTTGCTGTCCTCATCAGGAGGTTGACTCTCAATCTCCTTATCCTCTTCCTCCTCTCCTGCCCATCTATGCTGAACAGATGGAATAAACCTGCTATGGTTACTACCCTCTGTAGCGGAGGCAACCGTCTTTTGCTCCTCCTCCTCCTCATCATCATCATCCAATTCACACTGAGAAGACGAACTGGGGGTGGTCTGGCTATCACCCTGTGTAATGTCTTCCCCCTATCCACATGTAAAGCGTCCGCCTTCATTGTTAGCAGCCAGCATTTCAGTAGACACAGAAGTGGGGTGGTTAGGCTGATAACAGCTGGTTCGCCAATCACCATCTGTGTTTATCCCTCAAAGTTGCGTAAAACCTCACAGAGGTCAGACATACAAGACCATGTTGCTGCTGGTATTCCACTACTGCCTTCTGCTACTCATAAAGCCTGGCCATCATGTGTAATGTGGAATTCCAGCGCATGCTCACGTCGCACAACAGTCAGTTAGCTGGCAAATACAAGTGCTGCAGCAGCGTTGCCAGACCGTTGGCAGCTGTAGATGATTTTCGGAAATGGGCTCACACATGGCGCACCTTCATTAGTAGCTCAGGCAAATTGAGGTAGGCATGGTATGGCCAGATCCCGGACATTAAAGAAGGATCCACATGGCCATATCAGCATTTGTTCCATGTACAATTTTGCCTTCTTCACTGAACAGAGGTTGTTTTCTGCCCAGTGATTAAGTTTATATTATTAGGACAGGTTTTTGAGGGACAATTTCCCGACATTTTGCTGTGGTCACTGGGCAGAGTTGTTATTCCGCCTGGTGAGGGCCGTGATTGGCTGAGGGCTGGGCCTGTTATGTTCCATTGTTTGAGTTTTTATTGTTATGGTTTGAGTTTATGATTACGCTGTAAAATATGTTATGGTTATTTGGTTATTTATGAGTTCTTAAAAGGCCATGCCATTAGTTTACCTCCACTCTCATGTGTTATATTTTTATTTATATTAATGTATAAGTTTGGGATGTTTGTTGTGCATGGTACATATATGCTGTATGATTGCCATGTGTGTGAGTTTGCTGAGCTACAAAACTGACAACAAGTTATGGCCATTATCAGACACAACCAACCTGGTCCCTTATACCCTGCCACAGATCTGTCACCAAAGCAAATGAGTTTCAGCACAGCCTGTTGCCGCTTCCTCACTGCCATGCTACACTGCTTCCAGCTACTGACTGATGGTTGACTGCTGCTGCAAAATGAGGATTCAGAGTCCTGTTGGAAGTAGGGCCCGCAATCCTTGGTGTCGGTAGCATCTGTGCCATCCCAGGGTACGACTCGCTTCCACAAGGTTTACCCAGTGTGCCTTCTTGGAAATGTAGCGTTGATGGCCAAAAGCACTTGTCCATGTGTCTTTCGTTAAGTGGACTTTCCCAATAACTGCGTTGGACAGGGCACGGGTGCTGTTACGGGACAAAATTGCTGGTGTAATACGGGGACGGCACACAGAGAAAAATAGTGGCGGCTTGAGACTGAGTAATGAAGGACAGCCGCCGCCATGAGGCTGAGGAAAGCCTCAGTTTCCACAGGCCTAAATGGCAACATTTCCAGGGCCAGAAATTTTAAAAGGTGCGCATTTAGTGTTATGACCTGTGGGTGGCTGGGTATTTGCTCTTACATTCAAAGGCCTGGGGTAAGGACATCTGTACGCTGTGCTTGGACACAGAAGTGGGTGTGCTAGCTGATGGTGCTTGCGAAGGCCCAGCTGCAGGGTGGGAGTCATCCAGGCCTGCGTCTAGGACAGAGGATTGGCCAGCACATAACACTGGGGTGGAAGAGGAGGCAGTGGTGTGACCCACAGACACTGATTGTGGATCCAGGGGTTCAGCCCACCTATTAGAGTTCTTTAATGCCATGTGGCGAATCATGCTGGTGGTGGTGAGGTTGCTAGTGTTCACACCCCTACTCATTTTGCCTCCAGTGTACTGTCTTCCCCCATTATGTTCCTGGGTTTGAGTTTTTATTATTATAGTTTGAATTAGAGTTTATGAATAGGATGTAAAATAGGTTATGGTCATTTGGTTATTTATGAGTTCTCATTTTTCACCTATAGCAGCGCAATACGGATACCTCCGGCCATCAATCTTAATCATGGCCCCAGTTCTGAAAAATGAAACAAAATTTTTGGCAGCACTTGAACTTTATATACAATTGAATATACAGGAAAGAATGTTTCCTAACAATTTTTCCTGTAAAATTGTTATTTTTTTTATTATTTTTTGGGGGGGGGGATTTGGGCGCATTTTTGTCATCTGTAAAAGTGACATACAGCTAGGACAACATGGTTCCCTGCAGCGACTTGGGATTCCAAGATGCATCCAGACATGGTCCCCATGCTGTTCCTGATCAATTTCGGTGGTGTTTCTGTCACTTTCTGACCTTTTCCTATGAACCAGGCACCCCCCCCTCTTCAGAGCAGGGGGTGCCTGGTTGTCTCCCATTGACTTCCATTATACTCGGGTGCTCAGCAGAGCACACAAACATAACAATATGTTCAGTCCGAACATCCAAACACCTGAATACTTTGGTGTTCGATCATCACTAGTGAAGATCGGTCCAGTCGTTTGGTCGTGCATAAAGAACGTCTAGACAGACAGACAGAAACTCATTTTTATATATATATATATAAGAGATACATCTCTTTCTCTTTGTCTTGTAGTCCAGGCAACATGCCAAAAATCGTTAATTTCTAACGATAATTTGTTTCCCTTAGTCCTAACAGCAGCACAGATGGGGTTAATTGCCCCCTGTGGACTGGTAGGACCGGCGGAATGTTAATGAGCCCAAAGAAAAACAACCAATAAAAAGACTCCAGCTCTCCTAAAAGGAGGGGAGCAACCCCCAGCCCACCGTGTCTGTAACAAGAATATGTCAATAGGGTGGGAAAATTTGTGTGCTGCTGTTAGGACTAAGGGAAACAAATTATCGTTAGAAATTAACGATTCCCCTTACGTCCTACCAGCAGCACAGATGGGGAGATGGCAAGAAGAAACCCCTAGGGAGGGTCCTCATGCCTGGCAGAAGAAAGAACTGAATGCCCAAAAGCCGAAAACTCAGCCACCTTCAAATCAACCCTATAATGGGAGATGAAGGTAGACAGAGAGCTCCAGGAAGCTGCCTTACAGATCATCTCCAGAGGGAGATGATTCCTCTCTGCTGTAGAAGTAGCAACGGCCCTAGTTGAATGAGCCTTTACAAATTTTGGAGGATCTAAAGACTGGGAAACAAAGGTTTCCCTGATGGCCTCCCTGATCCAGCGACTAATGGAAATCTTAGACGCATTGTGGCCTTTAGACTTACCGGCGAATAGAACGAAAAGGTTCTCGTCTATTCTAAACTCCTTGGATCTATCCACATAGATCTGGAGGCATCTCGAGATGTCTAACGAATGTTTGACAGGAGTATCAGAGGAGGTGGTAGAAAATAACACCGGAAGAGAAATCACCTGATTGATGTTATGAAAAGTTGGAACTTTTGGTCTAAAAGAAGGGAGGCACCTTAGAAGGACTCTGTCCTGTAAAAAAATGATATAAGGGTGGATAGCCGCGAAGGCTTGAAGCTCCGATACTCTCTTGGCAGAAGTTATAGCCAGAAGAAAAACAGCCTTAAGGGTTAGATATTTAAGGCTTACCTCCTCCAAAGGCTCAAAGGGGGGAGATGCTAACCCCCTGAGCACCACAGACAAATCCCATTGGGGAATTGGTTTTATGATAGTAGGCTTCAATCTCTCTGCTCCTTTAAGGAAGCGTTTGATGAGCGGGTCCCGAGTAAATGGCCTGTCGAGACAGGCTGAGATAGCACAGACTTGAACCTTCAGTGTAGATGGAGAGAGACCCTTGTCAAGACCATCTTGAAGGAATTGCAATATCGCAGGAAGGGGCGGATCTGCAGACGCCACCTGTTTGGAGCTGCACCATAAGGTGAAGATTCTCATGATCCGAGAATAGGCCTTCTTTGTTGACTCCGCTCTGGAATGCGATAATGTTCTCAGGACCGACTCAGATAGCCCTTCTACTCTGGGAAGGGACTGATCAACCTCCAGGCTGTCAGATTGAATCTGTGCAGATCTGGGCAGAGATGCGTGTCCCACGACACCAGGGTCTGCTCTGGGGGGAGCCTCCAATATTGTCCCTGGCTCATCTGAATGAGCTGGGTAAACCAGGATCTCCTGGGCCAGAACGGTATGATGGCTATTACCGAGGCCTGATCCATACGAATCTTCATCAATACCCTGGGTATCATGGAAAAGGGAGGGAAGATGTAGGCCAGCCTGAACCTCCACGGTATCGTCAGAGCATCTATTGCCAGTGGGTTGTCCTCCCTGTATAGGGAACAGAACCTCGGTACCTTGGCATTGAACTTGGTGGCCATGAGATCCACCTCTGGCATGCCCCATCTGAGAACCAACTGCCTGAAGATTTCCGGATGTAAGGACCATTCCATGGTTGGAAGCCCACGACTCAGGCGATCTGCGATCATATTGAGAGAGCCTCGGATGTGAGTGGCAGATAGATGGGTTAGGTTCAGCTCTGCCCACCGTAGAATTACCCCGACTTCTGAAAGAAAAGGTAGTGATCTCGTGCCTCCCTGCATGTTCAAGTAGAGCACCGCAGTCATATTGTCTGACTGTACTTTCACCGCCTTGCCCCGGATCTGAGGGGCGAAGTGAAGGAGGGCTAGCCAGATAGCATGCATCTCTGGAAGATTTGAAGATAGATGCCTCTCCTGTGGAGACCAAGATCCCCGAACTGTGGATCCGTCTAGGTGAGCGCCCCAGCCTACAAGGGACGCGTCCGTAGTCAATATGAGCCAAACTGGTTGGGTCATAGACTTCCCGGGAGGCAGATGAACCCACCATCTGAGAGAACCTCGGGTCTGACGAGACAGGGAGCACAGAGAATCTAGCCCCGAGGGGCTGCCGTCCCACTTGTCCAGGACTTCTGACTGAAGGGGACGGAGGTGCCATAACGCCCAAGGGACTGCATCCGCAGTCGCTGACATGAGCCCCAGCATCTTCATAAGAGTTCGAATCGGAACTCAGCGTGGGACCGAAATAAATCTTGCTTGGTCTTGAACGCGGGATTTCCTCTCTGGGGTCAACCGGAGGGACATCTCTACAGAGTCCACTATGAAACCCAGGTATTGGATTGAAGTCGATGGGCTCACGTTCGACTTCTGCCAGTTGACAATCCAGCCTAAGCGGAGCAGAAAGGAAATGGCTACCTGAAGATGATGGGTGAGTATTGGGACAGAAGAGGCTAAGAGTAGCCAATCGTCCAAATATGGGATAACGGTCAGTCCCTGGAGTCTCAGAGCCGCCACTACGGATACCACTACCTTGGTAAAGATAAGGGGGGCAGAAGAGATTCCGAAGGGGAGAGCGGCAAATTGAAAATGCCGACGAACTTCAGAAATTTGGACTGCGATCCTGAGAAACTTCAGAGAAGTGAGATGGTTCGGGATGTGGAGTTAAGCATCCTTGAGGTCCAAAGTAGCCATAACATCCCCGGGCTTGAGGATGTGGCTGACCGACCGAATGGTTTCCATTCGGAACCTTGTCCTTCTCACAAAGCGATTGAGAAACCTCAAGTCTATGATCATCCGGAGATCTCCCGTTTTCTTGGGGACTAAGAAGACTGGAGAATAAATGCCTAGACCCTGTTCCCCTGCCGGTACCTCCTCCAGGGCCCCCTTGGATATGTAGTCCTGGATGTAGGACTCTAGAATTTTCTGTCTGTTCGGCAAAAAACTTCGAGTGGCAATGAATCTTTCTGAGGGGAGAGAGATGAGATCTATCTTGTAACCTGAAGCCACTACACTTTGAGTCCAGGGATCCGAAATATCCTGGGCCCATACGTGCCTGAAGTGAAACAGGCGCCCCCCTACGGGAAGGTGGGGATGGGGGACGGGAAAATCCAGAGGGGTAACGGCCGAGGCAGCAGAGTTTAACCAAGAGCCTCGGGGAGGCCCGTAGTCAGGAGGGTTTAGCCTCCCTGGTGGGTTTGCGGGAGCGTCTCGAGGTTGTCCGAGACTGCCCCCCCCCAATTGCTACGTGCCCTGCTTTGACGGCGAGATCTGCCTCCACGCTCTTGGCCTCCCCGCCCTCGAAAGGGCTGCTGGGGGAGACTTTTGCCTTTCTTATCTACAAGGCCCTCCATGATGTTATCAAGCTCAGATCCAAACAGCCGGTCTGGCTCAAAAGGAAGGGCGCACAAATTAAACTTCGACGCATTATCTGCGTTCCATGGTCTCAGCCACAATGGTCTTCTGGCCGCTGAAACTAGAGCCATAGTTTTGACCACCAACCTAAGTTGTAGCTGGGTGGTATCAGCCAGGAAATCCACTGCCAGGTTAACCGCCTTGAATGCTGCCAGTATGTCGTCCCGGGAGACACTTCGGTCGATGTCCGACTGGATCTGATTCAGGCTTGAACGCAGGAAAGATGCCACTTCGGTGGAGGCGATGGAAGTAGAAGCGAAGGCCGCAGCAGCGGAGTAGCTTCTTCTGAGGGTACACTCAGCTCTTCTGTCAAGAGGGTCCTGCAGACTAGACCCATCGTCTGCCGGGACAAGTGTACGCCTGGACAATTTGGCTATTGCCATGTCCACCTTGGGAATGGAACCCCACGATTCCACCAAGGGTTTTGTCATCGGAAACATAAGCTTGAAGCGTCTGGTGAGGACCGGGCCTTTCTCAGGCTTCTTCCACTCTGTGCGCATCACAGAGAGGAGGGTCTCATCCGCCTTAAAGACACGCTGGGTGCGGCCCGGCGGGATCGGAGGACTCCCCATGTCAACATCCTGGTCCCTCGACCGGATGGACTTCAAAAGCTTTTGTGTTTTTTCTGGTGGGAAAAAATATGAGGTCGGCTCCTCATTCTCAGATGAGGACGAGGAGGAATCCACGGAGAAAGGCATAGGCCTATCCACGGGAGCGGAGGATTCCATAGGTGCCTGCGGAACCGGAAGCCTCTCATTAAGCAGCCGCACCACTCCTTTGATGGAGTCATCCACATAGGTTTTTGCCCAGGAATACATATCCTGCATAGTGGGTTTAGAGACGGTGCGGGAGCGGCAGCTGTCACATCTGGAGTAAGGGAAGCTATCTTCCAGAGGGGTGTTACAGTCGTAACAGGCCAAATGTCTGCGTTTGGCGGACGACTTGCGTTGCTGGTCCGATTCTCTGGGAGAAGACATTTCTGAAACAGAAAAGAATATTAATACTGCGAACATCGTACCGCAGAAAAAAATTTACGAGAGAAACGCCCACCAACAACAGGAGCAAGTAACAGTAGAGAAGAATCAAGAAAGAAAAAAGCAGAACTTTCTGATTAATGCGGAGGAGCTCTGAAGCTAGCTTGGGTAAAGCGCAACAGAGCCCAGAAAGCTGGGCTGAGCAAGTATTTAAGGGCAAAAACTCCGCCCAGAGGAGGGACCCCAGCACTCCACCCTCCAGAGAATGAAAAATGTGTATCCCTTATAAAAACACACAATCAAAGGAATAAGAAAGCCTCCTTATGCCTAAAAGAAAGACACAGGTTGATTTATACAAAAAATCAAAGTAAGGAGGAAGCTAGCTTCTCCCTCCCTACCCCCAGCACCGCTCGCAAGTCAAAGCCACGCCCCCCTCCCCCCCGGAGGACAGCCGGCGGCAGGAGCATGCCGACCGAGCAGGACCCGGAAGTAACAACAGCCGCGTCCCCGCCGGGAGACGCGGCAGAGCCGGATCGCAGAGCCGGAGGAGAGGGGCAAAGCCTCCACAAGTAAGCGGAAAGGAGCGCAATGCTAGGAGGAAGAGGGGGGATAAAAAATGAATAAGGGCAAAAAGCCCACACAAAGTAAAAGCAAACTGCAGCTCCCCCAAGAAGGGGGAGCCCCGCCAGTCCACCTGTCCGGAGGACAAAAAAAGACACGGTGGGCTGGGGGTTGCTCCCCTCCTTTTAGGAGAGCTGGAGTCTTTTTATTGGTTGTTTTCCTTTGGGCTCATTAACATTCCGCCGGTCCTAACAGTCCACAGGGGGCAATTAACCCCATCTGTGCTGCTGGTAGGACGTATGGGGAAAAGGCTATTTTGTTGTGCTAAATGTGATGTTTGAGTTCTGTGTGAGCTTTTCTCAAGCATAACATGAGTGCTGGATAACCACATGTTATATTTATGGTCAAGTGACTATACATGATTAAAGGTAATTAAGTGTACCATATCATAACTCATTAGATAACATCATGAAACATACAGCCGCATTTGCTCTTAAAATTCCATTGATTTGATAATGGTACATATATAACATTATCACTGTATCTGTAAATGTCCCAGTAGGCTAGCAGTCCAACAATTAGAGAAGACCAGTAGCCAGGGAACAATTACTGAAAGCTTGTTTTCAGCTGTAGAAAATGATCCCTTTGAGATTCATAATCTTCACTTAATAGTAGAAGCACAGAGTAGTGGAGCACCAGACTGGGGAATGCCAGTGAAGTCATAATAACCAATGGGTTGATTATCCAAACCGGAACATATAATTCCACAAACAGCATGACACAAATCTCATTAACGACAAAAGATCTATAAAGGAATAAGTTAACAAACCCAAAAGATACAATGATCAAGTCAACTCGTCGAAGATTTTTTTTTTCCAGTCTAAAAACTGGACTGCTGGGATACATGTGCTTTCAGTCGAACCAGTAACAAGAAAAATGACATGAAGAGCAACTGTAATAATAGTGTTTACAGAAAACATGTTGGACTTGATGAAAAAGTAAATGAAAAAAAGTAAATTAGACAATTTTGTTTCGCAATTGCACAGTAATTTTGTAGAGAACACAACTCTTCATATTTAAGATCGGTTTGGTTTGTTGAATTCATTTTCATCCTTCATGAAATAACTTGAAAATTAGTGAATATGTCTGTGCATTCACACCGTTTTCATTTGCTGATTAAAAAGGTTATTTCTTTATCGTTTAAAAGAAAAATTCTGATAAAAGAAACTGATCATGTTGTAAGGTTTCTCCAAGATTTGATGGCCAGAATGTCAAATGAAAGAATTACAGTGAAGCCAATGGTATATTCTGCTCAACATTTTACAGAAAATATTTGCAAATATGCGCAGTGAGGGACATTTATCAAGACTTGCGTTCCCTTAGCCCAGTCTTGATTGTACTGCACTGGAGTGAGATGCGCACAGTCTGTGCGCCAGCTATAAATTATGGCAGTTTCTGGTGTAATGTATAGTAAATCTGGCAGGCCTCATTAAGCCCTGCCCCTCCTGCAAAGCCCTACCTCATTTCTTGGCACTTTTAGAAAAGTATTAAGAAGCTTCAAAAGTGTCAAATGATTGCATACATATGGCATGCACCATAATTTACATCATTTTTTAACAAGTAAGATGAAATTTACTTTCCTGTAGTGCTACTTAAAGTATATGTACACTTTTGGTGGCAATGTTTTTTTATGTTTGTATTTTACTTATTTTGGGCTAAAAATAAATTTTTTTCAATTGGTCAGTATTAAAAATATTCAACCGTTCTGTCACAAAGGATTAACCGTTTGTCTAGCTGTGTGAATGGTACATTCACTTTCATTGTGTAGGTCTTCTAATGAAACTTTATCTCTAAATTACTAAAAGGTCATAAACACTTACATGTTTAAAGGTGCATTTACACTATCCAAGTAGCAACTAAAAAATTAAAGGTGGAATCTGATAGCACATGTAACTGAACGTAAAGCATG